>MU779270.1:278554-320661 GCA_026770625.1 Nicotiana glauca | reverse complement strand
TTGTGTTGGGTTGTAGATATTGATTATTATTATCATTAAGTTGCATTTATCTATTCCTTTATGTTTAATAATATTGAAAGGGGCGTCGTTGTTCTGTTGGCTGGCCTTGTCTTCACGAGAGGCGCCATCACGACCGTGATTGGGTTCTTGGGTCGTGACACTTGCTGGGATGATATTGTTTCTATTGTTGACTTCCTTGCCAGGATGGTATTGTTTCTATTGTTGATTCTCTTGCTGGGATGTTATTATTTCTATTGCTTTGGTGAGGAAGAGTGTAAAGCACGAAGGGTGATGCCGTGCATGATATCTTGAGTGAGTGTTAATTTATGAAGGTTGATGTCATGCTGACTCTGTGAGTGTAAAAGCACAAATGGTGATGCTGTGCCACATTATTGAAAGTAAAAGCACGAAGGATGATGCCGTGCCATTACTATGAGAGATTAAAAGTAGGAAGGGTGATGTCGTGCCATTTCTGCTGATTTCTATGGTGAGGATGAGAGTAAAAGAAAGAAGGGTGATGCCATTCACTTGTTACTGTGTTATTGCTTCCGTTGCTTCAAGTTTGATATTTACTTTGTCGTTTTACTTTATTATTGTCATAACCTGATATCTCTCTCCTCAGCATGTTCCCCCTTTTTCCCGTCTTATTCTGTTAAATTCTTGTTATTATTGCTTCTCGTAAATGATTTAACTGCACATGTTTATATGGTTGTCGCGTCCTAGCCTCATCACTACTTTGCCGAGGTTAGACTCGACACTCACTAGTACATGGGGTAGGTTATACTGATACTATGCTTTGTACTTTTTGTGTAGATCCCAGTCTGGACCCTACGGACCGTAGTTCGAGGTTGCTGCCCTTAGTCCAGTAGATACCCGAAGTAGTCCTGCAGGCGTCCGCAGGCCTTGACATCCCCTTCTAGCATATTTCCTTTCTGTTTTATCTATTTCTTAGACATATTTGTATTTTCTTGTTCGGACCACTATTTGTAGTATTCATAGAGAGCCCGTGAAATTGTGACACCAGTTCTGGGTGGAGTTTTATTATGGATTTCGTATTAGTATTCAATTAAACTGTTAAATTTTGGTCTTCCGCATTTTGTTTTCTGCTGATTTTCTTATATCATTTGGTAAATTGTAAAAGATAAAGGAAAAAAGTAAAACAATAAAAAATGTTGACTTACCTAGCGGGCTCAATGTTAGGCGCCATCAAGGTCCCAACAATGGGTAATTTGGGTCGTGACAGTGATAAAGTTGGTATCAGAGTTTAGGCTTTAAGTCTCAGGTCATGGAGCAGTGCTTAGTAGAATCTTGTTCATCGGTATGTAGGCGCTCATACTTATGAACTTGATGCTACTAAACATTAGGATGTTTTCCCTTGTTTCTTTCATCATTCGTGCATTAAACTAAATCGAGTTTATTTTTAGGATGTCCCTTTAGCAAATGGCTAGGCCGTGCATATCCTTCTTTGTTGGACGACACAATTGATTTGGACATTTCTAACAATATATGTGCGATTAAAAGTGTCTTTGAGTGCATGAAATATCATGCTCATTGGTGATGGTTGAAATTTTACTTGTTTTATATTTTGGGATAACTCTATTTTTGAAGAAATGTGTGCCAAAATTCTCTTTTTTTAAAGGGAGTTGAGAGTTAGTCAAATTTTTTATGTTGAGAATCTGTGTGAATTGTAAAGTGTTCTAAAGATTTGATTTTTGTCTAAGAGCGACTTATTCAATATTTGAAGTTGAGGATACAACTCCATGTTATAAGCTTGGTTTGAAGAATAAAAGAATTGAACGCAGAAGTAAGAAGTGTCGCGACCCAATTCCCGCTATAGGTCATGATACCGTCCAACATCGCCATTAGACAAGCCAACATTGAACTATCATCTGAATTATTCATGTTATTACTTTTAAAATTATTAGATTTTATTAAATAAAGAAATTTATGCATTATAAATCATGGGTACATACATTATTAGTAAGATATAAAAAGGTGATAATAATATACAAACCCATAAACATCTACCAGAATATCCCAAAACCCAGTGTCACAAGTGCACGAGTATCTACTAAAAGGTACAACACTAATACAACATAAGTCTAAAATATAAAATAGATAGAATAACATAAATGTATACGATGAAGACTCAGTGTGCTGCAGGTCGCAATATGGGATACAATAGATCGTAAAGTCCCCTCAATAGTTGCGTCCTTGCCCCCAAATGACCACCTAAAAATATCCATGCCCAATAAGTGCAGAAGTGTAGCATGAGTACGTAAATCCAACGCGTACCCAGTAAGTATCTAGCCTAAATTCGAAGAAGTAGTAATAAGGGGTCGACATCAATACTTACTAGTGGTCCAATAAATTAATATATTAAATTATAAATGAATAAGAAACACAACTGCAATAATGAGGCAAGAACTGTAACTAGCGAAAGTCCTCCAACATTGTGACAATAGAAAATTTTCAAATCTCATATGCTATCTCAACAGATATGAAATATCAAGTGTTATCTCAAATAAATAAGGAATACCATATAAATGCCAGGTTTTAATCAAAGGAAAATCTCATGAATATTAGGACTCCTTACGATATTGGGCATGAGTTATGCTGAGGTCGTACGACCCAGTCTAGAATAGTGTGTACACTAACGAGGGTCGATCGATGTTAACCATGAATGCATCTCAATATACTGCCGAGGCATTCGGCACGATCCACAAGAAGAGAAGAAACTTATCGAATTATGGGTCAGGTATTTGCAACACAAGAACAAGAGCATAAAGTAAACATGGCTTTTATCAATGATCAAATATCTTGCCAGACAACTCAAGTTAATGAAACTCGGCCTAACATAATCCCAAATTTATTTTCAATGATAAATTCAAGTAATTAAACTAACAGATTGAATTCAAATAATACAAATATTGCATGATAAAGTCCTAAGTTTACTAGGATATAAACATGTTATTTTCTACGTACGGACTCTCATCACCTTGTGTGCACGTAGCACCCACAACTAGTAGCAAATAATAATTTAACACCTACGGGGTAGTTTCCCCCTTGTAAGGTAAGACGAGAGACTTACCTTACTCCGAAATTCGATAACCGGCTTCAATACCTTTCTAACACCTCAAATTGATGCCAAACAATCCAAAACTAATCAAACAATATGCAAACCAATCAAAATATACTCCAATACATGTAATTTAATAATTAGAAAAAAATTACCAACTCCACATGGAAAATCAACAAAGTCAACCCCACATTCACGCATCCGGATACTAAAAATTATCGAAAATAAATATTATCTCTCATGACCCCGGTTCACCCGCTCTACGACAAGGTAAGCCTAAAGTACGAAAGATAAACAAATTCGCGCAAGAAAACAATTTAAAACAGAAATAGAGTAATAAAAATGCGTTTCAAAGTGCCGCTCGACATACACAATATTTAAACCTAAAAAAACTAATACATATTCCCAAAACCCGGAAACCCATGAATCACAAGGACACTACATAGTACTCTAACTCCAGAATAGTCTAAAACAAAGTAAATACATAAGGGCTGTAACTACAAGAGAGAATGGAGAGAGACTCCTCGGTCTGCGGAGGCAGAAGATGTACCTAGAAGTGTCCGAAGGGTCGCCTCGCATCAAGGATGGTAAGTCTGAATTGAAGTACCTGGATCTGCACATTAAAAACATGCGCAGAAAGGGCAAGAGTACACCACAACGGTACTCAGTAAGTGCCAAGCCTAACCTCGGTCGGGCAGTGACGAGGAAGGTCATGGCGCTACTGAGGTTAAATAAATATGGAGATGACAAAATAAGATAAAGAGTACAATCGAGAATCTACAGTAAGAATATAATACAGGATAATAAGGAATACAATAACTGAAACAGAGATAAAGGCAAAATACAATGAAATACCACTCATAACAAGGATAATAACCAAGGATCTCTCAGTATACTCAATATATATAGTAGGGATCTCTTGGTATTCCAAGGATCTCTTGGTATCCTCAATGTATACAAGGGATCTCTTGGTATCCTCAATAATTACTAGGGATCTCTTGGTATCCCGAGGATCTCTTGCTATCATCAATATACGTGCTAGGGATCTCTTGGTATCCCGCACCTCAGTTCGAATCATAAATACGTAGAGGGGACCTCCCGGGATGTCGTCCCTTAGTTCCAAAGTAAAACAACAGCAGCAACGCAAGAATACTCAATTGAGCTCAATTTCGTATCGAGTAAAACA
Source organism: Nicotiana glauca (assembly GCA_026770625.1). Classification (NCBI taxonomy): domain Eukaryota; kingdom Viridiplantae; phylum Streptophyta; class Magnoliopsida; order Solanales; family Solanaceae; genus Nicotiana; species Nicotiana glauca. Next base: position 316,396 of record MU779270.1, on the reverse strand, counting down.
AGTAATTCTAATTTAACATGCTTCACATAATTCAATTAAGGCAGTTTAAGCAAATAAACAGTTAAGTCAAATAGACCTGCTTTTTCTAAGCTAACAACAGGTTTAAGTTGTAGGTAAAATGAAACAGGAAAAACAAAAACAATTGAAATTACTTGAAGAAAACCGGATTTTTATCAATTCGCTCAAGTACGCACTCGTCACCCCACGTATAAGGCATTTCAATTGTCAAATATACCAAATCCTAAGGGGAATGTCCCTCACACAAGGTTAGACAAGCCACTTACCTCGATCCAGCTCAAATTAATCCGAAACCACGCTCTTGCCACGATTACTCGACCCCAAATGGCCCGAATCTATTCAACTAAATTTCATAATGTAAATAACACTTCAAATAATTGATTCTACAAAGAAATTCTATGCTAATACGCGAAATTAGGTAAAATGACAAAAAATGCCCTCGGGTCAACGTCTTGGAATCAGGTAAAATTTATATTTCCAGAATCCTCACACTTTCACGAGTTCATTCATACCAAAAGTACGAAAATCGGACCTCAAATCATCACTCAAAGGCCTCTAATTAGTCAAGCCCTAAACCACAAATTACCACTGATTTTTCTTAATTTTTCATGCTTAAATTGATAAAAATCATTCCTATAACGAGATTAGGAACCAATGATCTTACACTAATGAACTCCTCTGACAATCCCTCTTGAAAAGTGCTTCCCAAGCTTCTTCCCGTTTGAAATATGGTGAAAAATGGCTAAATTTTGCGAAGGCAAGAATTTATATGTTTCTGCGCAGTGATTTCCGCATCTGCAGCCCTAGGACCGCATCTACGGTCCCGCTTCTGCGAGGACATGGTCACACTTCTGACCTTTCACTTAAAGACAAGCTTTTGCACCTGCGATTACCCATTCGCATATGTAGTATCGCTTCTGCGGTAAGTCTCTCGCATCTGCGGAACCTGTTGATCCTCCCCAATTTTGCTTCTGCGGCTCCACACCTGCGGAACCCAAACTGCAGGTGCGGTAATGACAACTATCAGCAGTTGAAGCTACAACTCCAAACTATAAAATCCTTCCGTCAACCATTCGAAATCATCCTGAGGCCCCCTGGACCTCTACCAAAGGCACCAACAAGTCTAATACCACTGTCCAAACTTATACCAATCCTTAAAACACCTATAATAACATCGAAACGACGAATCAACCACGGATTCAAGCCTAAACATTCCAAAACTCTAAAAATACGCTTTGAAATGACCTGATATTTTTCACACATGTCACATTCAACACTATAGAACTGCTCCAACTTTCGGAATACCATTCCGACCCTCGAATCAAAATCTCACTATCAAACCGAAAACTTCAAAATTCGACCTTTTGGAATTTCAAGTCTAAATCAGCTACGGACTTCCAAAACAAAATCTAAACACGCCCCTAAGCCCGAAATCACCCAACAGAGCTAACGGAACCATCAGATTTCCATTCCGAGGCCGTCTTCATACTGTTCCGACTACTATTAAATTTCCAACACTTATGCTCTCATTAAGGGACTAAGTGTCTTAAAACTCTCCAAAACTCAAAATCGAACATCTCGGCAAATCAAAATGGCAGAAACAAATACGAGGAAAGCAATGCATAGGGGATCGGGGCGTGAATTCTTAAGACGACCGGCCGGGTCATCATATCATCCATAACTTAAACATTCGTTTGTCCTCAAACGAGCATAAAGACCTACCCAAAGTAGTGAAAAGATAAGGGTAACGGCTATGCATATCCTTCTCGGTCTCCCAGGTCAACTCCTTAACCGGCTATCTCTGCCACTGAACCTTTACCGATGTAATGTTCTTTGACCTCAATTTTCTAACCTACCTGTCCAATATTGCCACTAGTTCCTCAACATAGGATAGATCCTTGTCCAACTGGACGGAACTAAAATCCAACTTAACTCCTGCCAAGCAAGGAGGTAAGGCAAGCTCGTAAGCAACCTCCCCAACACGCCTCAATATCTCAAAATGGCCAATAAACCTCAGACTCAACTTCCCCTTCTTCCCAAATCTAATGATGCCTTTCATAGCCAAAACTCGAAACATAAACCACTCTCTAACCATATAGGAAACATCACGAACCTTCCGGTCCGTGTAGCTCTTCTGTCTGGACTGGGCTATACGAAGTCTATCCTGAATTACCTTAACCATCTCCAAAGCATCCTGAACTAAGTTTGTGCCTAATAATCTGGCCTCACCCGGCTTAAACCAACCCACCGGGGATCTACACCGTCTACCATATAAAGCCTCATACGGCGCCATTTGAATGCTGGACTGATAGCTGTTGTTGAGGAAAACTACGTCAATGGCAAGAACTGATCCCAAGACCCTCCAAACTTAATCACACACGCATGAAGCATATCCTCAAGAATCTTAATAGTATGCTCGAACTGCCCGTCCATATAAGGGTGAAATGCTTTACTCAACTCACCTGAGTACCCAACTCATGTTGAACGGCTCTCCAGAACCGTGATGTGAACTTAGTAGCTCTGCCTGAAATGATAGAAACTGGAATATCATGCAGACGAACAATCTCTCAGATATAGATCTCCGCCAACCGCTCCAAAGAATAAGTAGTACACACAGGGATAAAGTGAGTGGACTTAGTCAGTCGATCCACCATTACCCAAATAGCATCGAACTTTCTCAAAGTCCGTGGGAGCCAAACTACAAAGTCCATGGTGATCTGCTCCCACTTCCACTCCGCGATCACTATGTGCTGAAGCAACCTACCCGGTCTCTGGTGCTCGTACTTCACCTACTGACAGTTAAGGCACCGAGCTAAAAATCCAACTATATCTTTCTTCATCCGCCTCCACGTGTAGTGCCACCTCAAATCCTTATAAATCTTCGCGGCACCCGTATGAATGGAATATCGCAAGCTATGGGCCTCCTCCAGAATCAACTTCCGAAGCCCATCAACATTGGGTACAGAAACCCGATCCTGCATCCTTAATACTCCATCATCACCAATAGTGACATCTCTGGCATCACTGTGTTGAACCTTGTCCTTGAGGACAAGCAGATGAGAGTCATTATTTTGACGCTCCTTGATACAATTAATTAAGGAAGACCGAGGAACCAGGCAAGCTAGAACTTGACTAGGCTCTGAAAGATCCAATCTCACAAACTGTCTGGCTAAGGCCTGAACATCCATCGCCCCCAGGCCTCTCCGATGCTGGTAAACAAGTAAAACTCTGCAAACTCTCTGCCCGATGACTCAAAGCATCAGCCACCATATTGGCCTTGCTCGGGTGATTCAAAATAGTGATATTATAGTCCTTTCATAACTCTAACCACCTCCTCTAACGCAAGTTTAGATCCTTTTGCTTGAACAGGTACTGCAAGCTCCGATGATCAGTATAAATCTCACAAGGCACACTATATAAATAATGGCGCCAGATCTTCAGGGCGTGAACAATTGTAGCTAAAATAAGGTCATGGACCGGATAATTCTTCTCATGTACCTTCAACTGTCTGAACGCGTAGGAAATCACCCTACCGTCCTGCATCAATACCGTTGTGAGGCCAATCCTCGAGGCATCAAAATAGACCATATAAGACCCCAAACTTGTAGGCAGTATCGAAATTGGGCCTGTAGTAAAAGCTGTCTTAAGCTTCTGAAAGATCGCTTCACACTTCTCCGTCCACTAGAACGGAGCACCCTTCTAGGTCAACCTTTTCATAGGGGCTACAATCGATGAAAACCCCTCCACGAAACGACAGTAGTAACCCGCCAAGCAAAGGAAGCTACGGATCTTTGTAGCAAAGGATGGTTTGGGCCAACTCTACACGGTCTCTACTTTCTTCGAATCCACCTAAATACCCTCACTCGATACCACATGGCCTAAGAATTCCACGGAATCCAACCAAAACTCACATTTTGAGAACTTAGCATATAACTTCTTCTCTCTCAAAGTTTGAAGCACAGTCACCAGGTGCTGCTTATGATCTTCCCGACTCCGGGAATACTCTTGAATATCATCAATAAAGACAATAACGAATGAGTGAAGATACGGCCGAAACACACTGTGCATAAAATGCTTAAAGGCTGTTGGGGCATTGGTCAGCCCAAATGACATGACAAGGAACTCATAATGACCATATCAAGTTCTGAAAGCAGTCTTCAGGATATCTGGCTCCTGAAACTTCAACTAATGGTAACCTGAGCACAAGTCAATCTTAGACAACACACGTGCGCCCTTAAGCTAGTCAAATAGATCATCATTATGATGCAAAGGATAATGGTTCTTCACTGTAACCATGTTCAGCTGGCGATAATCAATACACACACATATAGAACCATCCATTTTCTTCACAAACAAGACAGGAGCACCCTAAGGGGATGCACTGGGCCAAAAACCCTTATCAAGCAATTCCTATAACTGATCCTTCAACTCCTTCAACTCAGGAGCAGCCATATGATACGGAGGAATGGAATTGGGTTGAGTGCTCGGCTATAGATCAATGCCAAAATCAATACCTCTATCAAGCGGCATGCCTGGAAGATCAGCTCGAAACACACTGGGAAAATGCCCTACAACTGGAACTGAATTAACTGAAGGGATATCAATGCTGACAACCCTCACATAGGCTAAATACGTGTCACACCCTTTTCAACCATATACTGAGCTTTAAGGAAAGAAATAACTCTACTGGGAGTGTGATCTAAAGTACCCCTCCACTCAACACACGGTACGCCTGGCATAGCCAGCATCACGATTTTGGCATAACAATCAAGAATACCATAATGGGGTGACAACTAGTCCATGCCTCAGATAATATCAAAATTTACCATGTTGAGCAATAATAAATCAGCTCTGGTCTCAAAACCACTAACAACAACCAAACACGACCGATAAATGCGGTCCACCATAAGAGAATCTCCCACAGGAGTAGAAACAAAAATAGGGGAACTCAAAGAATCCGAAGGTACACCCAAATGCGGAGCAAAATAAGAAGACATATAAGAGTACGTGGAGCCTATATCGAATAGAACCGATCCATCTCTGTGACAAACCAGTATAATACCTGTGATGATAAAATCGGAGGCAATAGCCTCGGTATGGGCAAGAAAGGCATAGTATCTGACCTAGCTTCCCCTTCTAGGGCAACCTCTACCTCCCTAACCTCCACCTCTAGCTGGCTGAGTAGGTAGGGTAGCAACTGGAGCAGTAACTATAGCCTGAGAACTCTGCGGGGCAAGTTGTGGATGAGAACTCTGTGGAGGTGCACCCCTCCCAAATTTAGGGCAATCCCTCACCAGATGGAGTGTGTCATCACACTCAAAACAAGCTCTGGGAGGACGTGGTAGTTGTGACTAGCTCGAGCAAAGTCTGCTGGACTGACCCCTGAAAGCACCCCACACATGAGGCACGCTAGAAACCGGAGGTGCATAATAAGGCTCATGAGACCTAGGAGGAGCTGGAGCACCACTGGCTGCTGGAAGAGCTGAATGAATGGGGCGACTCATATAACCCCTACCATGATGACCTGCAGCTAGGGCACGAGTACAAGAATTATGGTCCGACTCTCAAGACCTCTTGGCCTCCCTCTCCTCTCTCCCTAACATGCATACCCTCAATCCTCCTAGCAATGATCACCACCTGGTGATAAGAAATGTCCATCTCCAACTCACAAGCCATGCTGGACCTGATATTGGGAATAAGCCCCTTAATAAACCGGCAAACCCTCTTGCAAATAGAAGAAACCAAGGCTAGGGCATGTCTAGTCAGACGAGTGTAATGGACAACATACTCTGAGATAGTCATAGCACACTGGTGCCTCAAACTCTGTCTGCCATATGTCCCTGAGGCTCTAAGGAACAAACTCTCTCAGGAACAGATTTGAAAACTGGGTCCAAGTCAGTGAAGTAGCCTTGTCCGATCTATCTAACTCATAGGTACGCCACCACTTATAGGTGGCTCCTCGAAGCTAGAAAGTAGTGAAGGAAACCTTGCTAGATCCTGATATACCCATGGTATGGAGAATATGGTAGCACTCTTCCAGAAATCCCAAGGCATCATCTGATGCTAACCCACTAAACACCAGAGGATCATACTTCTTGAACCTCTCAAGTCTCCGTTGCTTATCTTCTGAAGTCACTGCCCTATCCTCGGGCTGAACTAGCACTGCAGGCAGTAGAGGAATAATCTCTGGGACCTGATCAACATGCACTTGCTGTTTAGGAGAGCGAGTGGCCGGAGTCTATGCTCCTGCCCTAACCTGAGATGTGGCTGCAGCAAGGGGAAGCAACCTTGCCTGAGCCAAATGGTGTACATGCTCATGAACTGCACAAGAGTCTCCTCAAGAGCTGGAGTAGTAGTAGCAGTAGGCGTATCAGGTGCCTGGACTCTAGCTGGAACTGGTGGTGGTACCTCGGTGGCAGCTCGCACAAGTGCTCTGGCTGTAACACGTGCGCGTCCTCGGCCTCTACCACAGCCCCAGCCTCTGGCGGTTGGAGTAGGGGGTACGGGTGCCTAATCGTCTCGAGTAGCACGTGTCCTCACCATCTATGAGTGAATAGAAGACAGAAGTTTAGAATTGTGATATCGAAATCTCGCACGACAAGGAAATCCTGATAGTTACATAGCCTTTCGTAGATAAGTACAGACATCTCCATACCGATCAATGAGACTCTAATAAACCAGCTTGTGATCCCTGACTCCTATGAACCTAGAGCTCTGATACCAACTTGTCATGATCCCGGTTCGCGCTCCGTGAACCATCATGATGTCACCTAGTCTCCACGACAAGGTAACCCTAAAATGCTGAAGATAAACAAATTAGCAAAAGAAAACAATTTAAAATAGAAATAGAGTAATAAAACTACGTTTAAAAGTTCTGCTTGACATACACAATATTTAAACCTTAAAAAAACTATTACATATTCCCAAAACCCGAAAACCCATGAATCACAAGCTAAGGATACTACATAATGCTCTAACTCCAGAATAGTCTAAAACAAAGTACATACAGAAGGGCTGTAACTACAAGAGAGAATGGAGAGAGACTCCTTGGTCTGGGGACGCGATAGATGTAACTCGAAGCCTCCAAAGGGTCGCCTCGCCTCAAGGATGGTAAGTCTGGGTCGAAGTACCTGGATCAGCACGTGAAAAACATGCGTAGAAAGAGCATGAGTACACCACAACAGCACTCAATAAGTGCCAAGCCTAACCTCAGTCAGGTAGTGACAAGGAAGGTCAAGGCCCTACAAAGGTTAAATATATGTAGATATGACAAAATAAGAAAAATAGTATAATCGAGAATCTACAGTAAGAGTCTAATACAGGATAATAAGGAATACAATAACTGAAATAGAGATAAAGACAAAATACAAGGAAATACCACTCATAACAAGGATAATAACTGGGGATCTCTCAGTATACTCAATATATATGCCAGAGATCTCTTGGTATTGCGAGGATCTCTTGGTATCCTCAATATATACAAGGGATATCTTGGTATCCTCAATATATGCTAGGGATCTCTTGGTATCCCGAAGATCTCTTGGTATCCTCAATATACATACGAGGGATATCTTGGTATCCCGCACCTCAGTTCATATCATAAATATGTACAGGAGATCTCCCGGGATGCCTTCACATAGTCCCAATGTAAAACACACAACAACAACAATAGAATACTCAATTTCATACTGAGTAAAAAAGGTAATTCGAATTTAACATGCTTCACATAATTCAATTAAGGCAATTTAAGCAAATAAATAGTTAAGTCAAATAGACATGCTTTTTGTAAGCTAACAGCAAGTTTAAAAAGTAGGTAAAATGAAACAGGAAAAAGGAACTCAGTTGAAATTACTTAAAGAAAACCAAATTTTCAACAATTAGCTCAAGTATTATCACGACCCAAATCGATAGGCCGTGACGGGCATTCGGTACCTTACTCGATCGAGTACCAACATTACGTATCTTTCTTATTACATCATCAGATACACGTGACATACGGGCCTAATAGGCCAACATAATCATTTGTAAACTCAAAACATAGGCCGACATGGCCATACAATCTTTCACGTACACGACATACGTCTACAAGCCTCTAAGAGTACATAAATATCATAAAGGCTGGGACAGATTCATGTCATACCAAACAATACACGTCTAAATCATACTAACCAAAATAGAAACTCCAAAGCAAATTGAGCGCACCAACATCTTTCGTGAGCTGATAACCTACTTGAAGGGCTCTTGACCTGTCTATCGGGATATGCGGGTATGAAATGCAACATTCCCGGGCAAAAGGGACGTCAATGCGAATAATGTACTGAGTATGTAAGGAACATAAATAAGTACACAAGAGACATGGAAGAAATATAGAGTACATGACTCAACCTGTAAGTCTGAATAACTTTGTAAATCATGAAATAATTATAGTATCATGCATATGCGTATGAATGTCATGTCGTTCATAGGTACATGTTTCATAACATCATCAGCCTCTGAGGGAATTCCATCATATCATCTTGGCCACTGTGGGCAAATCATCAATGTATACCAGCTGATCAGGTGTTGGTGCGTATATAATGCCATAACCTTTCCCATATCCCAAATACATATATATAGATATATATATATACACGTATATAATGCTTCTGGTCACGGGTCAATGTACATGAATGCAATGTACAAAAAGTACTTTAATAAAATCTTTCGGAATGCCATAAGACCATTTTGCCTTTGAGTAATATCATAAAGTAAACTCTTTTCAACTTTCGTATTTTTCTGAGACCCATGAACAGATGATAAAATATTATGACCCTTGAAAATTCAAGAACATAGATATCTCTAATACTTCTATGAATAGAGTCAGTTATGAAATTTGTGCATTTGCACGTTTCGTTCGTATTGTATGGATCATGCCAAAAGAAAGAAGGGATAGCCTTAACATACATGAGTTGATTCTCTTGACAATTCCTCTGTTACATGTTAATTGTGATGAACACATAAAGGCGAGAACGAAATAGGAACTATCCGTATGAAATGCTCAAAGCAATAACGTTGCTACTGCAAAATTATCTTTATCTAGACTCTTTCTCAAGAGATTTACAACGTTTCTATGTATATGAAATGGACAATTTGCTGAAACTTTGCTCTAGAGATTATAAAAATGTTGCATCTTTTTTTGAACAACTCTCTTTCTCAAGAGGTTATAACGTTAATATGTATGGATTTGAGAGTTTGCTGAAATCCTTCCGGAAGAGACCAAAATGACTAGCTTTTTAATTCAAGAATGTACGTGTAAGTAAGGCATCTCTAGCCTAATGGCTCATCAAGCCTTTATTTTGCCACTTTGGCTTAGATTAATGCCATGTGGCAGCCCCAAAAAGGATATTTATTCATTTAATTTATTAATTAACTAGGTAGTGTCTCGTTACCCGGTAATTAATCAATTACCCACAAAATTAAGAATTATTCCCACTTACTTAAAATATTACTCACTTTTCACATACCTTATACACCTTATTATTATGGTCATGTGGTACCTTGCATGGTACTATTCCATAACTACCGAGTATTTTAGTTCGAGCCGTATTTTATCCCAACATGCCAAACTTGGACGAAAATTTATTTTTTTTGACTTTCTCCCCCTTTCACCTTTATTAATCACTTGTGAAATCACATAATCCTTATAATCTCCAAATAATCTTTTACTTGCACTGATGTCAATTACCTTATGACAAATTCAACGTACAATACTTCAAGGTGCAACATCGTCGTAACTTAATACTGCAAAGTGTGACATTATCGTAATGTAATAATGCAAGGCGTAATATCATCATAATATATTATTGCAGGGGGTAACATCACCGTAATATATTACTGCAGAGCACAACATCGATGTAATACTGCGGGGCATAATTTGGAACATTCGTCCTTGAATGTTGACTGATACACTTACCATTTTCATAACTTATATCTTCCGAATACTATAGAAATTCCCTTGCCATCTATGCAACTGTTCTGTGAATAAGTCCAAAGTCCAGGGCATTCCCCCCTTAAGCCTCCTTCTCACAACATAATTTGCAGAAAAAATCCTTCCAATCTCGTAACTATTGCTATCTTTGGTCATGCAATCTGTACAATTTTGACCTTGTTAGTGTGCCCAATCTCTGAGCTTCATATGTAGAGCTTGATAAGATGTCCCTTTGGGCATCTATGAGTATACTGAAGTTCTTCACTCGGTACTTTGTTGAATTCATGAATATTACTATATCTCATCACATAGGTCCGTTTAGCAATCCGTATGAATTTACTGCTACAACTCTTACTTTAATTTATCCTTGCTGAGGTATGCTACCAAATCCCAGCTTACTCTCGTTGCTTATTCCATTTGTATTAATTTAAGTCCTTTAATGCTTCCTCATTACTGCTCATCTTTATAATGACGGCCTAATCTTATCTCATACTTTGTGACTTTTGTCCATCCATTATTGATTCACCTTAATATTGATTTACAATATACCACTGATAACTTGAAACTTCTTACGTAATACTTTGCCCCTAGGGCTTATGTTATATCAAGGAATATTCGAAGTGATTTTCATAATAGTATTTCATAGTGTTTCAATGTGGTTTACCTTATGGGGGTATCCTAATTTCGTGCCGCCAGTGATATTTTTTAAATCATTACTCAAATGAAGTCCCAAACGTCATCCTTTATCTGTCACAATTATACCCTCATTTTATCACCAGGTTAACATTTCATTCCTTTTAAATGCTATTAATCTTAAACTCCTTTGAGTTCATTCAGGCTATACTGAACTGTCAATAACTTAGAGAAACCATTATCTCTCTTGTTTCCATGGACTTAATCCCAAGGATTTATCCATTCTTGTCACATTTTCACTTGCCTTTCCTCATCCTTACACATGTTTCCTTAAAACTTTGTCACTTTACTATACTTTTTTTTTAACTCGCTTGCACCATATATTTTCCTTATGTTATTTTGGAATGTCAAGCAAGACATCACTTCATCTCCAGCTTTTCTCTATTCTCTTAACTAGATCTCTCAGTACTTAGAAACCATAGGCTGGAAGACATGATGCCGACGATGCTGCTATCATTTCCAATTATTGGATCCCCGTGCTTATAGTCTTCTATACGAAGTATGGACTATTAACTATCTTCTACCTTTGAGTATCTCGTACGTTGTTCACCTTTACCTTTCTTACCTTAAATCTCGCATCGTATCTTTTATCTCTTTCCTGACCTCCCTTCCACCTAGGTGTAATTCACATCCATAACTTGAGGCTCTATTATAATACTTGCACCTCTGATACATACACAATCTAGTGGGAGATTCGTACTAACTTCTTATGAGGCTGGTACTTCTTCTAACTGGCTTCCTTGTAGAGCCATTATAGATTATGGTTGTTGTATTATTTCTCTTGAACATATAGTATTAAGAGTAATTCTGTCATGTTCTCAAGCACAACTTTTATCATTTTTTTGGTCCAATAATCATACTCCTGATTTACTTGGGTAATGTAATTCTTTAGTTTCCTCTTCCTTCTGATCAGCCTTTACATAGGCTTAAGCTATCTTCCGATTTGTGGCTCACGGTATCAGTTATTACCTTAGCCTTTAATGGGTGTTATGGAATATCCATGACACAATCTTCTAACAATTCAATCCTTTGCCTATGCCCTAGGATCAACTCTTTCTTTTAACTTATACCGGAGTCTTCTATGGCTATATGATTGTCAACAAATATGATGCCTGAATAATGCTCCAAAATCTTGAGTGTATCCATAACGTACTAACTCTGGATCATTGATTAAATAATTCTTTTGTTCCATCTTAGCTTTCTTTCAATGTAAGATATTACTATTCTTGGACTTTCTGCCCCTTTGTTGCATCCATACTTAGCTTATCTTACTGCCCGCACTTGCCAAAGTTTTCATACAACTGATATGATCTCGAATATTACTTTTAATTCTTACTTCCTGTTCATTAGCCACGGTAGGTGCCATTTTCCTGTAGAATGCTTGCTATGTTATTGCGAGATTGTTGTTACATGACCATTTCCCCTTTAGGTCATTGTGCTTAGGTTGAAGCCTTCTTTCTTATCTCCTCAGCTAGTCTTTTGTTGTAATATATAGAGAGAACCCTTGACTCTCGTAAAGCTGTGAGCTTATTACGGATCTTTTTGATGTCCTTACTTGCCTATAATCATTCGTAGTTGCTTATTTCCATGCCCTTGTTCTTGTATGGTTGCTTTTGAACTAATATTTTGACTGCCTTCCCAATGGCATTTTCTTTTATCCCCGTAACACTCATATTGTACCTTTAACTACCTCGACTCTTGTTTGAATATATGTCAAGTATTATAATGATATTCTTCGAGGCTAAATTCTCCATGTTGGGTTCTACTATGTTTATCTTACACGATCTGGTGACTCCTCTGTAACCTCCTATTTAGCCATAACTGGGATCTTCCTGACCAATTACTAACTACTCGTTTATATAAATATTCCTCATAATCTTTCTTGGGTTATTTCATCTGCCTTAACTTAGCTCTGGCACTTGTTCCTAATTTATTAATAACAGCTCGGGCAGGAATCTTTACTTCCTTTTCTTGACGTCATGCTTGCACAATATTCTTGAATTGTAGCATATCTATAAGATTTGGTTAAGTGCCATCTCATTCCTCTTTCATTTATCGCATTCTTTCTTTAGTGTTCCATAGTCACTAGAACTACTTAATTCTTACTTAATGTGACATCACTTCATATTCCCCCTTTAGGGGTGTACTAAGAGCTAAGGCCACGAGGATCTACCTATAGATGTTTTACCTTTTCACCTTTGGCGTCGTTTCTCAACATCAATGATCCTTACTCGCTTTGAGCAATCCTTCTGTACCACGGATGACAAATTCCCTTACTTGCGAGGGTGACACTTAATGTAACGGGTACATATAGTCCGTTAAGCTTAACTTTGCTAATATTGCTTGCTTTAGGGAAGCGTCTTCCTGAATGACGATTCTTAGAATTTCTCATAAATCTTATTCTGTTGTCCGTCCTATTATTGCAGGAACGCGATATAAAATTCTCATGATGCTGACTATTATCAAATCACTGAGTCCTTACTTCATATTTAATTTATCTTGTTCACCGGTCCATATTAATTTTTATTATTCTGGTGTCTAACTTTTCCTCTTGGTAATCGCGCTAGAGTTGCGAACTTATTTCTCGAAATGAGGATATGACTTTATGGCCTATATTCTTTTATTGTCTCAAGGCCTGTCATCTTTTGTCTTTTCCTTCACTTGACTGTAAAATCTGTAATACTGTCATCATTTTTTTGACCTACCGTTATCATCCGTGTATCACATCTTACTCATAATGCTTCATTAACTCTCTTCTTATCTCCTGCTAATTATCTATGTCTACTGCTTTACTCTGAAAGCTCGAACAAAATATTCTTTTGCTTTTGGCTCCACTTACTCCATCCCTTGGCTCTTTCAATTGCCTAATATTCTTTCTTTACTAGGAGCGGGAGCAATACTAAGTTAATATTTATTCCTTTAAGACTTCCAGTGCTCATATCTAGCTTGAATATTGTAGGGTGCACCATCTAGCTATCTCGCAAGGAGATCTACTAGCACACTTGCAATATCATTCGGAAATGTCAACTAACATAAACAATCCATTCACCATTTTGGTTTACTCCAACCCCAGTCAGGTCCTGATGTTCCGTCCTTTTCTTAAACTACACATGTTAGCCCCATAGGGCATAACTGAGATGGGTACAGCCAATTGTACATACCTCTGTTATTGTTGAGGGTAACTCTTAATGCTTATATTTTTCTGCTGGAACTGTAATACTGATAATCTTCATTAACTGGGTGCCTCGTACCCTTCTTCACCTTGCTTCATTTATTTCTTGAAAGTATTGTGTTTCACCATAAAGGTGGATAAATATTCTTGCCTTAAGGTTCCTTATCAAGAGGCTTACACATTTCAGTACACCCATGATTTGCTAAAGACCTCACATTTACTTATCATAAGCAAAATGCAAAATCGAGTTCCTCTAAATCAATAATTCCACAGTTATATCTCTTATCGATCGTCTTTCTGAAAGTAGGCATCGTCTTATTATGAATAGAAGTTCGGGACTTGAATTTTTATAAGTGATCTCTACCATACGATCTATAGTAAGAAGAAAGAGTGACAGTCCTAAATACCCTGTAGCCTCCTGCTTATAAGTATGGTGTACGACACACCCATAAAAGACTCTACTAGACACGGCTTGTAGACTCCCTAGGACAGAATTGCTCTGATACCACTTTTGTCACGACCCAAATCGATAGGCCGCGATGGTCACCCAGTACCTTACTCGATCGAGTACCAACGTAACATATCTTTCTTATTACATCATCATATATACGTAATATACGGGCCTAATAGACCGCCATAATCATTTATAAACTCAAAAGAGAGGCCGACAAGGCCGTACAATCTTTCACATACATGACATATGTCTACAAGCCTCTAAGAGAATATAAATGTCATAAAGACCGGGACAGAGTCCCGCCATAACAAAAAATACACGTTTAAATCAAACTAACCAAACAAGCAACTCCGAAGCAAATGGAGCACACCAACATCTTTCGCTGAGCTGATAGCCTACTGGAGGGCTCTCGACCTGTCTATCGGGACCGCCAGGTATGAAATGTAATGTCCCTAGGCAAAAGGGACGTCAGTACAAATAAAGTACCGAGTATGTAAGGAACATAAATAAGTACATAAAAGACATGGAAGAAATATAGAGTACATGATTCAATCTGTATGTCTGAATAACTTTGTAAATCATGAAATAATTATAGTATCATGCATATGCGTATGAATGTCATATCGTGCATAGGTATATGTTTCATAACATCATCAGCCTCTGAGGGCATCCCATCATATTATCTTAGCCACTGTGGACAAATCATCAACGTATACCAGTTGATCAGGTGGTGGTGCGTATGTAATCCCATAACATTTTCCATATCCAATATACATATATATACATACATATATATATGCGTATATAATTTTATTTGGTCACGGGTCAATGTACATGAATGCAATGAATGAAAAGTACGTTAATAAAATCTTTCAGAATGTCATAAGACCATTTTGCCTTTGAGTAATATCATAAAGTAAACTCTTTTCAACTTTCGTATTTTTCTGAGACCCATGAACAGATGATAAAATATTATGACCCTTGAAAATTCAAGAACATAGATATCTCTAATACTTCTATGAATAGGGTCAGTTATGGAATTTGTGCATTTGCACGTTTCGTTCGTATCATATGGATTATGCCAAAAGAAAGAAGGAATAGCCTTAATATACCCGAGTTGATTCTCTTGATAATCCCTCTGACACATGTTAATTGTGACGAACAAATAATTGCGAGATCGAAATACGGAACAATCCGTATAAAATTCTCATAGCAATAACATTGCTACTGCAAAATTATCTTTATCTAGACACTTTCTCAAGAGATTTATAACGTTTCTACGCATATGAAATGGACACTTTGCTGAAACTTTGCTCAAGAGATTATAAAAATATTGCATCTTTTTTTGAAACTCTCTTTCTCAGGAGGTTATAACGTTAATATGTATGGATTTGAGAGTTTTCTGAAATCCTTTCTTAAGAGACCAAAATGACTAGCTTTTTAATTCAAGAATGTACGTGTAAGTAAGGCATCTCTTGCCTAATGACTCATCAAGCCTTTTGTTGCCACTTTGGCTTATATTAACGCCAAGTGGCAGCCCCAAAAAGGATATTTATCCACTTAATTTATTAATTAATTAGGTAGTGTTTCGTTACCCGATAATTAATTAATTACCTGCAAAATTGAGAATTATTCTCACTTACTTAAAATATTACTCACTTTTCACATACCTTATACACTTACTATTATGGTCATGTGGTATCTTGTATGGTACTAATCCATAAATACTGAGTATTTTAACTCGAGCCGTATTTTATCCCAACATGCCAAACATGGACGAAAATTTATTTTCTTTGACTTGCTCCCCCTTTCACCTTTACTAATCACTTGTAAAATTGCATAATCCTTATAATCTCCAAATAATCTTTTACTTGGACTGATGTCAATTTTCTTACAACAAATTCAACGTACAATACTTCAGGGTGCACCATCGTCATAACTTAATACTGCGAAGCGTGATATCATCGTAATGTAATACTGCAAGACATAACATCATCGTAATATATTATTGCACAGGTAATATTACTGTAATATATTACTGTAGAGCACAACATCGATGTAATACTGTGGGATGTAACAAGTATTCACGCGTCATCTCACGTACAGGGCATTTCAATTATCAAATATACAAAATCCTAAGGGGAAGATCCCTCACACAAGGTTAGGCAAGTCACTTACCTTGAACTAGCTCAAATCAATATGAAACCACGCTCTTGCCACGAGTACTCGACTCTAAATGGCCCGAATCTATTTATTTCAATTTCATAATATAAATAACACTTCAATTAAGTGATTCTACAAAGAAATTCTATGCTAATACGAGTAATTAGGTAAAATGACCAAAATACCCCTTGGTCATACGTCTCGAAATCAAGTAAAATTTATATTTTCAGAGTCCTCACAATCTCACGAGTTCAGTCAAACCAAAAGTACCAAAATCGGACCTAAATTGTTCCCTCAAATCATCACTCAAAGGCCTCTAATTAGTCAAGCCCTAACCCAGAAATTACCACTAATTTTTCTTAATTTTTCATGCTTAAATTGATAAAAATGATTCCAATAACGAGTGCTTCCCAAGCTTCTTCCCGTTTGAAATATGGTAAAAAATGGCTAAATTTCGCGAAGGCAAGAATTTATATATTTCTACTCAGCGATTTCCTTATCTGCGGTCCCACTTCTACGAAGACATGGTCGCACCTACGACCTTTCACTTAAAGACCACCTTTTGCACCTGCGATTACCACATCTGCAGAACCTGTTAATCCTCCCCAATTCTGCTTCTGTGATTTCTCTGCCGCTTCTGCGGCTCCGTACCTGCGGAACCCTAACCGTAGGTGCGGTTATGACAGATATTAGCAATTGAAGCTGCAACTCCAAACTCCAAAATCCTTCTGTCAATCATCTGAAATCATCCTGATGTCCCCGGGACCTCAACCAAAGGCACCAACAAGTCTAATACCACTGTCCAAACTTATACCAATCCTTAAAACACCTAGAATAATATCGAAACGATGAATCAACCACGGATTCAAGCCTAAAAATACGCTTTCGATGCAAAAGTCTATCAAACATTGTCCGAATGACCTGAAATTTCGCACACACGTCACATTCAACAAAGCGGAGCTACTCCAACTTTCAGAATTCCATTCCGACACTCGGATAAAAATTTCACTATCGAACCGGAAACTTTAAAATTTGACATTTCGGCGTTTCAAGCCTAAATTAGCTACGGACCTCCAAATCACAATCCGAACACTCCCCTAAGCCCGAAATCACCCAATAGAGCTAACAGAACCATTGGATTTCAATTTTGAGGCATCTTCACACCATTCCAACTACGATCAACTTTCAAATACTTAAGCTCTCATTTAGGGACTAAGTGTCTCAAAACTCTCCGAAACTCAAAACTGAACATCCCGATAAATCAAAATGGCAGAAATAAACACGAGAAAGGAAGTTAATAAAGGATCAAGGCATGAATTCTTAAGACAACCATCCGGGTCGTCACATCATCCATAACTTATATAGTATATATCTAGAAAAACATCCAATTTTGTCCATGAATTGACCCTCAAATCAAGAATTTACCATTTCATAACTTTGGGGTACAAAACCTAAATTTCTACAATTTAAATATGGATAAAAATGATAACCAGCGAAAATAATCATGGGAAAATATCAAAATAAAGGTTGGCTATTTAGCCCATTGTTGAGACGAGAACAAAGCCACAAGAATCGTTTCAATACCCATAATCCATTTCATACCCTCCTTGTTCAGTCTACAATAACTCCAACAGATATATCTTCGCTGATTAGATTTTCTGTAAATTCGGAGCTATTTCTCCTATTTTTCTAGCACTACACCGCAGACCTGTTGATAGCATAGAAATGCTCCAAGTACCCATTACACTCTACTGCAAAACCTAATCCTTAGCCATGTAACAAACTTGAAAATCCTTAAGCACCGCCACACCTAAAATCTCAAATACACTAGAACCGTTATTAAGAGTCGCCCACTCTCTAGTCCAACCTCGATTATTTAACCAAACACCTAGTTCTCCATTAGCACATGATCACTCCAATGAAGAAACCGGATGAATGCTTTCCCTTGTACATCACATCCATCAAATCCTCTACTCAAATAACCCCAGATGTAATAACTAATCCACCAACATACCGATAACCCAAAACTACAAAGGCACATCACCACGTGACCAATCATTGATGGTAAGCTCCTCCACTTAGCTTTAAGCCGCAATTACATAAATCCAGAACCCACAATGACTACTCCTCCTTAGTTACCATGATCTTGCACCGTTGCTCAGCCAAATTTCTCATAAGTTCTTGTTGCAATAATCATAACATATCCCGAATTACCAGCCACAATCGCACACTCGATCTCATAACAGTTGTACCATCTTCTTTAAGCAATCCAAGCTCACATCATAGTACATGCATCCCATAGGATTGAAGGTAGAACTCTTTATAGGAACTTCATCAGGATTCATACAACCCCTAACCTTCTCACATGATATCACCCACATGTGAACCTCATACCGACATCCTCCAATGGCACAACCATAACCACGTCCATTATGAAATCAGTCGATTCTCCTAGGTCCACACTCATCTACCACCTACAAGATTCCGTTCATCCCATTACAATCAGTTAAAGGTCCAACAATACGTTCCAAAACTCGAAGTCATATTGCATCCAAAAATGATAATCAAGCTTACACATCCCTCTATGTTCCAAGAAAACTTTTCTCATCATATTCAAACTTCCTAAACAAACTACTCGATGTCTGCTGGTCGTAACTACTAACAACTCATCTAACGTGAGACATAACCCTCCATGTCCTTCCTCATCCTTCGCTACTAAAATACTGCCTCAAATCCTAATCCATCTCTGTAGCATCTGAACTAATGAATTGCCACCAACTTTAAGCCTCCATAAAGATCATCTTTCTCGAGCCATCAATACTAAAAAGACCGATTCGACAAGATGCCACACACCGACATCTCTGATACATGCTTCTTAGGTACCATTTCACAGCACCTCACCCCGATGGCAAATTGATGAAGACCATCACACCGACGAGCCTAAATGCGTTCAAACAAGGATGAAAATACCATCACAAATAAGAATTCTATCAAGTTCGAAATATACAATCATGCTACTCCATCAACCAGAGCCTAAACATCTATAGTCTGGTTGCCTCTCATCCGTTGGAATTAAATGCTGAATCTCTAAACCAAGAATTCCTCCTCTTGGGACATTTACTTTCGCAACACATAATAAGCACCCTACCATTCATACCAGCACTTTGAGATAAAAATGCATGGACATTACAATACACTATGCATAGCCTCGAAATTATAGGCAACTCTAACACTGAGATGAAACGACAGAACATCCCTCTACAAGGCGACGATAATAGTTTGCCCGAATACGCAGGGAAAAATATCCTACTCTACATCTGCACCACCACTACAACTCCTCGATGCTCAATTGATAACAAGCTCTAAACATCTTATAAGAATGAATATGAAGGAAAGGAAGGCATAAGATTCAATGAAATCAAACTTCACGATGAGGAATAACGAAGTGAAGTTCTCCTAATAGCCATGTAGACTCTCGAAGATAAGTATAGACATCTTTGTACTGATCCTCAAGACTCTACTAGACTTGCTCATGTCTCGTGATACTTAAGTGAACCTAACATTCTGATACCAAGCTATCACAATTCAATTCCCATTATAGGTCGTGATGATACCCAACATCGCCATTAGGTAAGCCAACAGTGAACTATTATCTGAATTATTCATTTTATTACTTTTAAAATCATTAGATTTTATTAAATAAAGAAATTTATGCATTGAAAATCATGGTTACATACATTATTAGTAAGATATACAAATAAAAAGTGACAATATCTTACAAAACCGTAAACATCTACGAATATCCCAAAACCCGGTGTCACAAGTGCACGAGCATCTACTAGAAATTACAACACTATTACAATATATGTCTGGAATTAAAATACACAGAATAACATAAATAAATATGATGGAGACTCTGTTTGCTATAGGTCATAACATGGGATGCAGCTCACCGTAAACACCCCTCGATAGGTGTGCCCTTGCACCCTAATGACCACCAGAAATATATCTGCACAATAAGTGCAGAACTATAGAATGAGTACATAAATCTAATGCATACCCAGTAAGTATTTAGCCTAACTCCCGAGAAGTAGTAACGAGGGGTCGACCTCGACACTTACTTGTGTCCCAATAAATTAATATATTAAATTATAATTGAATAAAAGATACAACAACAATAATGAGGTAAGAACTGTAACTAGCAAAAATCCTCCAACATTGTGACAATATAAATTTCTCAAATCTCATATGCTATCTCAATAGATACGAAATATCAACTGCTATCTCAAATATTTTAAGAAGACTATATAAATGCCAGGTCTCAATCAGAGGGAAATCTCATGAATATTCGGACTCATAGCATTATTGCGCACGAGTTATGCGAGGTCGTACGGTCCGATCCAGAATAATGTGTACACTGCCAAGGATCAACCAGCACGAATCATAGATGCATCTCAATATAGTGTCAAGGCATTAGCCTGATCCACAGGAAGAGAAGAAACTTATCGAATTACGGCCACGTATTTGCAACACCAGAACAGGAGCATAAAGTAAATATGGCTTTTACCAACAATCAAATATCTCGCCAACAGCTCAAGATAATTAAGCGCGGACTAACATAATCCCAAATCAATTTTAAAATATAAATTCAAGTAATTAAACTAAAAAATTAAATTCAAATAATATAAATATTGCATGATAAAGTCCTAAGTCTACTTGGAAATAAACATGATGTTAGCTACGTACGGACTCTCGTTACCTTATGTGTACAAAGCACCCACAACTAGTAACACATAACAATTTAATACCTACATGGTAGTTTTCTCTTAACAAGATTAGACAGAAGACTTACCTTGCTCTGAAATTCGATAACCGGCTCCAACGCCTTTCTAACACCTCAAACCGATGCCAAACAATCCATAACTAATCAAACAATGTAAAAACCAATCAAAATATACTCCAATACTCGTAATTCAATAATTAGAAACAAATTCCCAACTCCTCACGAAAAGTCAACAAAGTCAACTCCCAGGCCATACATCCGAATTCTGAAAATTATCAAAAATAAATTTACCCATATCTTATATTCTGTATATCAAGAAAATCATCCAATTTTATTCATAAATTGACCCTAAAATGAAGGATTTACAATTTCATAACTTTGGGGCTCAAAATCCCAATTTATACAATTCAAACACGGATAAAAATAATAACCAACAAAAATAATAATGGAAAAATATCAAAATAAATGTTATGTATTTACACCATTGTTGAGATGAGAATAACGCCGCAAAAAGCACCTCAAACAGAGTTCTAAAACTTAAGATGTGCTCAAAAAACTAAAATGCTCAGTCTACCCATTTAAAACATTGTCCAGATGACTTTTATTCTTCGCCTTCGCGGGATACCTTCGCGTTCGCGAAGAGAAATTATTCGTGTTGACCGGTAAATCAAAAAAAATCCTTCTTCATGTTTGTGGAACTTCTCACGCATTCGCAAAGAACAAAGGTTCGCCTCAGAAATTAGCAATATTTTCCAACATGGAAATGGACATAACTATCTCATACGACATTGGAATTCGATGATTCTTGTTCCTATAGCTCCATAATTATGGTGAGTATGTAACAATTCAATATAATCACAAATCATTATACGTTAATAAATGGCGCTAAAACATCAAATAATAGCGCAACACAACCCAAACACATCTGAAACACGCCCGAGGCCCCCGGGACCCTGTGCAATCACACAAACCAATTATAAAATAAATTCAAAATTACTCGAGACCCAAAATCACACCAAAATAACATCAAAATCATTAATCACGTTTGAATTCAAGCCTAATAAACTAATGAACCTTTAAACATCTAAAATTCATGTCGAACCATGCCAAATTAATCCGGAATGACCTTAAATTTTACATGCAAGTCCCAAATGATATAAAGGACCTATGCCAATTCTTGGAACCATAATCTAGATCCGATGTTAATAAAGTTAACTCACGGTCAAACCTATCAACCTTCTAAACATTCAATCTTCCGTCTTTTGCCAAAAAGTATCAAATCAACCTATGGACCTCCAAATCTAAATCTGGTCATATGTCTAAGTCTAAAATCATCATCCGGACCAAATATGTGATGACCTGGCCAGTCATCTCATGAGTTAACGCTATGTTTCCCCCATTCTTGCTTCTTATTGCTTTGTCTATTGGTTCCATATGTGATCGGGTTGATTGGTTTGGGTTCGGAAAGGATTTGATAAGACTTGAGACACTTAGTGTCTTTTGAGGAAGTTTAACTTGGAAAAGTCAATCGGATAGTGACTTATGTGTTAGATGGCTCGAATGTGAGTTCTGATGATTCGGATAGCTTTGGGAGGTAATTTGGGACTTAGGAGCTTGATCGGAATGAGTTTTGGAGGTCCGGAGTATATTTAGGCTTGAATTGGCGAAATTGAATTTTTGGTAATTTCCGGTTGATAGGTGAGATTTTCATATATGGATCGGAATGGAGTACTGAGAGTTGCAGCAGTTTTGTTGTGTCATTTGGGATGTGTGTGCAAAATTTTAAGTCATTTAGACATCGTTTGGTTGGTTTCTTTTATCAAAAGTGGAATACGGAAGATTTTGAAAACTTAGGCTTGAATCTGATGTGTTGTGGTTGATTCGGTGTTGTTTGAGGTGTTTTGAAGATTGGTATAAGTTTGAATAAAATTTTGGGATATGTTGGTACTTTTGGTTGAGAACCTGAGGGCCTCGGGGTGATTTCGGGTGGTTGACGGAGAGTGTGGAATTTTGAAGAATGCTGCAGCTTTTCTGCTTTTGGTATTTCTACACCTGCGAATTGGGGACCGCAGGTGCGATGCTGCAGATGCGAAAAGGGAGATCACAGAAGTGGAAAATGTCTGGGAAGGCAGGAACTGCAGATGTGGTTGTGGGATCGCACCTATGAAAGCGCATGTGCGGAATTTTCATCGCAGATGCGATTTTGGCTGAGTTAAGTGAAAGCAGCAGAGCGGCTACTTGACCACAAATGCGGTACCACAGAAGCAAAACTTGGGCCGCAGGTGCGGAATCCCTCGGCCAGAAGATATATTTTTTTTTCGCGCAATTTTGCTAAGTTCTCCATTTTTTAAGACGGTAAAGAGGCTAAGGCAGTGGATTTCAAGAGAAATCAAGGAATATCAGTTGGGTAAGTTCCCTAAGCAATAAGGAAGAACAATTGGGGATATCAGTTGCTAAGTTCTCCATTTGGGTTTATGATCAAGGGATATCAGTTGAGGAGAAATCAAGGGATATCAGTTGCTAAGTTCTCCATTTGGGTTTATGATCATTTTTCTATTGTTTAATCATGGTATTAGTAGAGATTAAGGAAGAATAATTGGGGATTAAGGCTTGAAATTAGAGACTTTAAAATGAGAATTTGAGGGGTCATTTGGATTTCGATTTCAGTGTTCTTTGTATGTACCCGTGAAAGGATAAGGATTTCGTTGATGTGATTTTAATCGAGTTTCGAGATGTGGGCCCAAGGGTCGGGTTTGACCAATTTCGGGATTTTTGGTGTTATTTGATTGTTTTTCCTTGGGTTTTGTTCCCTTAGCATATTTTGACGTCGTGATTCTAATTTTAGATAGATTCGACGCGAGTGGAGTCCGATTCGAGGGGCAAGGGTGTCACGGAGTAGTATTTTCACCAGTTTGAGATAAGTAACTATTGTAAATCTGGAATTGAGGTTACAAAACCCCGGTATTTGAATTGTTTTGGTAAATACGATGACGCACATGCTATGTGACGGGCATGTGGGCGTGCAGTGGTAGGGATGGTGACTTGGTCCATCCCATAGCGACTATTAATCCGCGTATTGATTTGGAACTTATGATATTCCGTACTTTAGTTATTTATACTATATTATGGGTTGCATGCCATGTTTCGGGCCTTACGCCGACCTGTTGAGACCCTTAGGGTTATTTTTACTGTTTTTCCTCACTCTACTTGTTGAAAGCATATCCTCAGTCATGTTTTACCTGTTTATTCTTCAAAACTAGTTTTATCACTCTACTTCTTAAATGTGAGGACTGTTTGGTCTGAGTTCCCTAATTTCTATTGTTGTGCCCGAGAGACTGTGAGGTTAATGAGTGAGAGAGTTTGAGAACCTAATGGTGAGGATAACTACATATGTATGAATTATGGATCAGGCTGCACGCCACAGCGATACTCATATGAATCGGGCTACATGCCGCAATGATATATATGTTGGATCGGGCTGCACGCCACAACTATGTGGCGCTTGGGCTGTAGGAGCCCCTCCGGAGTCTATGCAACTTCAGTGAGCATAGTCGACTATAAATTATGGATCAGGCTGCACGCCGCAGCAGTTACTATGATGCCTAATATTACGAGATGTTAATGAGCCTGAGTGCTAAGAGTGAGTATTGAGTGACAACAGATGAGTCACGAGTGACTGAGAGGCTGCCCGAATGGCCATATTCTTACTGATACCTTCCTTCCTATCTTGTTTTTCTGTATTTTCAGACTATTGATGTATTAGACAGTCGATTATATATTTAGAGGCTCTAGACTTGTGACATCTGATATTTTGGGATGTGTTGTCTTATGTTTTTATTAACTTCCGCATATTTTAGTTTTTTTAAACACTAACTATGAAAATTTGGCATTTAAACTCATGTTAGAAAATGGTTTATTAAAAGAAAAAGGGTTATGATCAATGTTTGGGTTGGCTTGCCTAGTAATGTGATAGGCGCCATCACGACCGGGTATTTGGGGTCGTGACATAACAAAACCGTCAAAACCCCAATCTGAGATCATTTACCCAAAAGTAAAACCTTTGTCAACTCTTCCAACTTAAAGCTTCCGAATTGAGAATTATTCTTCCAAACTAACTCTGAACTTCCCAAAAATCTAATCCGAATATACGTGCAAGTCATAATGCATGAAGTGAAGCTACTCAAGCTCTCAAACTCCCGTATGACATGCTAGAACTTAAAATGACCGGTCATGTTGTTATAAGAAGTGTAAGGTAATAATAGCTTAAGCACTTCTAGACTGTTAGTCCTGTTGTGAAAGACATTTTGAGGAAGGTGTTTATATGGTTCTAAGATTAATGCCTTTTGAAGTGATTTGGTATTACTAGCGATATCGTGATGGTAATGTTATAAGTATCATTGTGGCATGACTATTCTAATTTAAGTATGGAGAGCATGGCCTTGATAGTGGCACTATGTGATGTAAAGCATACAACATAGGCTACTTGGAATCCGTTAATGAATTCCGATATGTGAGAGAAAGTAAGACTTAAGTATAACCATGCACAAATATAATAAAAAGTTGAGTGTGAAACTCAACAAAGAGTGACTTGATTAGCTATTAAAATAAGGGTAAGACGTACAATATGGAGAATGACATGCATCGTATTAAAGAGCGATAGACATTTCGAATAGTTCAAATACTTGAAAAGAATTAACACGAATATTATCGAATTCAGTGTTCCGTTCTAACAGTTGTCATGATATGTGTTGTACCTTGTACTGCATGACTTGAGAAAGTTTGAATATTAACGGAATGATGCGATAATTGAAAAAGAATAATTTTACCCAAGTGAGGGAGCCCGATATTATTAAATGAGTTTATCGGGCATGCAGGATCACAGTTAGGACAGAGGGATAGTTGTAAATTTATTATGGTTTGTAATGTTGACGTTCAAGTAAACTTGGATATGGATTGACTGGTTTCGTTATATTTAGCACTCCTAATATTCTATATGCGGTGATGATCAAACTGAGGAGACTATATTTTTAGATAGAGTATATAAAAAAAATTTGTTATTTGTTCAGGAATGAGACACCGTAGTCGCTCTACTATTGTTGCCGATGTCTGACTTTAATATTATTAAATGCACGGAATGATTGGTGTTGTGCTATGTGATGCACAAATATCATGTAAATGATACTAGATTTGATTTTTCTTATGGTCTTAGAATAACACAGAAGGGTATTTACGATTGCCATGGGCAAGGAAGTTCCTTATATAAAATTTTACATGATGTGATTAGAAAATGTTCAACATATCTAATTATGATTTAAGGTACTAGAGTTGAGATTCTGACTCTTGGGATAGTTGTAGTTGTTAATAAGTTTCCAAATGAGTTACATGAGGTGTATATAGTATAAATATGAAAAGATAATACAACGAAGTATTCACACCTCTCTTTTCTAGGATATAGCTCGCTTAACATTCGAGGAAAAATATTTTTTTTTAGTGGAGAGGGATGTAACAACCCAAAATATTTTTATACATTTATTAATTATGATATTAGAGAATTAATTTTATTTATAGCTATTGAATCAATTATCAACGTAGTGAAAAGGAATTCACTATAATATATAGATAATGTATTAAATAAATGAATAATGGGTCAATTACACATTATAAATTTAAGATTATAAGTAATTTATATATATATATATATATATATATATATATATGAATGATAATTTAGTTACTTTAGTGGCACATGATGAATATTACCTTGAACATATATGTAAGGCCCCGTAAAAAAAATTCATAAAAATCCGAATTCCGTGATGTCAAAGTAGGCATAGAGGTTAATAGGTTTAGACCTTTTAGATTGAACAGTATGCTGGGGAGTTGAAGGAAATAATTTTGTAGGAATAAGCATTTTCGTGGCCCATTATGCGGCCGTAGAATCACTCTACGGGCCGCAGAATGGCTGTAGAGTGAAGCAGTCTTTCGGCCAATTTTGATGTCAGTTTCTCAACTAATTATGCGACCGCATATCCATTTTGCGGGCCACACTTTGGTTGCATAATCATCCTTAGACTTTTGCGGAGGGAGGTTCTACGGCACACTATGCGACCGCAAAACAAGTCTGTGGGCCGCATAACGGCCGCATAGTGAGGCAGACCAGCCCAGCTCCCTAGGCCATCTTTCGCATTCATTTTGCAGATCGCAGAAGCAATATGCAGTCGCATATGCGATCGCAGATATGCGTCGGGGATCACATTTTCTAACTTTTAAACCCGACTCTATTCCGTTAAAAACACATATCATACACCATTTTGAGTTATTTTCTAATATTTCTAAAGTGAGGGAGAGAGTTCTTAGAGAGAGCAAATAATCTTCATGCTAATATCCATCAATTCTTGCTAAATTCTTGAAGATTATCAAGAAGGTTCTCATATTGAAGGTAAGAATCTATACCCATCAACAATTGGGTGTGGGGATGGATATCTTGCATGCATGTATTCTTAAAATATGTAGGGAGGTTGTGAACTATGAATGGGTTAAGGAATAGTATAATCTTTCATAAATTTCCCTAAATATATTAATGCACCCATAGTGTTGTGTAAAATGCTCAAGTAAGCTAGAATTATGATCGCTTTCCTAATGTTTGGTTCAATTTTTCTATATTATTAAAATATATTAAAGTTGCTAATACTCCAGAACATCTTAGAGTTTATGGGAGCTCAATTGAGATATGTATGGCTAAATCCCTCCCCCTCCCCTTCTTTTTAGAATTGAAATCCCTAGTATTCGTATAGTTAGTGTAAGTCCTCAAATTGATCATACTAGAATTGACTGCCCTAATGTGTTGTGCTGAGAGATACATGTTCAATAGTTTTTCTAAATGTTTATCATGTCATCATGCCATTTGAGGATGTGTTTAAAATATTAAATATGTATTGAGAAACGTTAAGAATTCATATCAAGAACCAAATTATGATTGCTACGCCAATTTGCATAAAAAGCCTGTATGTGCTTAGGATTTTTCAAGCTTTTTCCCTTATGTGTACAAATATCTTACATGATATACCATATTCATGATGATGATAATGTTATTGAATGTTAAAAAAGAGAAACTTGAATTGTGAAATACGGCCAACTGCTAAGAACGACTAAATAAATGAGGCTACTTATGCCAATGTATTGAAAGATGGAAAAAAAATGTGAAGTGAGATGATTTTTTGAAAGGATGATGTCTCAAGTGAGATTGCCTAGCCTATCGGTCCGTGATCGGATGCCATGCCGAATACATGGTAGTTACTGTGCTGGAAATGATGATTGAAATTGTGGACATGGTTGATGTCTCAAATGAGATGACCTAGCCGATCCGATCGAGATCGAACTCCATGTACGAACATGGCAGTATTTTGGATTATGGCATATGGCACTAAATATTACCTAACCTAATAATATGGAAACTGACTTGATAACTTAAGTGATCCTTACTTGATGTTTTAGTATTGTTTGAAGCTCTTATCGTACATAATGGTTGTTTCCCCTCTGTTTTATTGATCATTCTATTAAGATGGTATTTTGGCTTTACATACTAGTACTATTCGACAGTACTAACGTCCCTTTTTGCTGGGGGTGTTATATCTTTAAATTGATGTAGGTGATTCCATAGCAGCCAATATTGATCGCAGCTAGTAGTACATCATCATCATCTTCCTAGCAGACTTGGTAAGCCCCATTTCATTCCGGGGTCATGTAGTACATTTTTTGTCTATATGTTTATCATATTTTGAGGTATAGCTGGGGCCTCGTTGCTGAAATTATCATAACTATCTTTTGTATCTTTAGAGGCTCCGTAGCATTATGTGGGTTGTGTATGGGTTCTAGAAAGTTCAGACGGATTATGTTGTATTTTCGACTCTTGTCCCACTAGATCGTAAAGTGTATGTATTTTGGAACTTAACAACGATGTAGCCAAATGAAATGAATTAATTATGTTTATATATATTTATGACCTTTCCACTAATTAACTAATGGTAATGCACCTTCTCTTGAACATAAGCGAGTTGAATAGGAAATGTCTAACAGGCTTGCTCGACCGAGTCCACTCGGTGAGCGCCGGTCGCGCTCCCCAAGGTTGATGCATGACAATATATATTGAGATATTGGCTAGTACTATAAGAATAATAATGATAGGCTATAATTCTATATTTTAGTCGCATATTACACTCTAATTTACTGTATTTTAATTGATTTAGAGCTTTAATTGCTAGTGTTTTGCACTAATTACGTGTTTTATGTCTTGTATGAATGATTCCAAGTTATATAGATGTTACGAAATAAAATAGAGCTATTTGGAGCTTTGAATATGAGTAAAGGACCAAGTATTAAATTGGGATCGTGTTCGGGGATCAACTGATGATAGTGCACTTTAAGAGCGAAAGGAAGAATCGAGCAGGCATAATCTGCATTGTCCAGTAAAACGCATATAAATTTTTGCTCAGAAATCTATTTGGGATCCACAATATATCATTGGAAATCTATTTAAAAGGGCTACAATTTTTATATTCTACATTTTCCCAAATTGCCAACTGCCACGGCGCGCAGCGCGCCACGGCTATGTAAATTACTGCTGCACTCAAATTGCATGCTCTCTAAACTTACCCAGAAGCACGGTGCATGGCGCGTCGCCTCGTGTGGCTTGCCTGTGCAATTTTTATAGAGTCCCAATCCTATTTCGCAAAAGAAAAGGTGTTTCATATGGGCCCAACCCTATTTGGTATAAATACATGTAAAAATACAATTTTAAAGACTTTTGACACACCTTAGACCGAGGGAGACTATTTTGGAAGGGAGTGACGTTTGGATCATTCTTTGGAGGAGAAAATCATCGAGTTCTTCATTCCTTCATCTTTTCTTTGTAATTTTTTTATAAAAAATATTTGAAAAATTATTGGTACGAACATGAGTGGCTAAGCACTCTAGTTTCTAGGGTTGTGGTTGACATGATTATTAACGTTTATTAATTACATCTATGTTAATTCGAATTATTATCTTGTGGTTATTTCTTTAATTCTAGTTTTAACTTGTGAATGGTTGTAGCTACCAATTCACCCTACTATATATGTTATGCTTGAGAAAGCCTTGTTTAAATTAGAGTAGCATTAAAGAGAACATGTTTCTGAACCTGTGGCTCGGGGAACGATTTCGCAGTTAGGATAGGAAATACCTAACAGTCTTCTTTAATTAAATATCATATTATATTCATTCATGATAGACTCAATACCATTGGAATATAGGATCGATATATTATGGACATACGAGTAGTATTGTGGGAACATGCTATTCATATAAACAATCTGGTTAATTAGAGACCATAGATAATCTGGATTAACAAGTGTGATTATTGTACTTAATAGGATTATAAACCAACCACAACCCATGGAATCTTCATCTCCTTTGAATTAAAATCTCATCATACACATTTGCATTCTTGTTAGAAAGACATCACTCTTGATTATATTGGACAATTAATTAATTTTAGTTTGCTTATTTAACGATCAATATAAGTCTTTGTGGGTTCGACATCCGACTTTTGAGCCACTTCATTACTTGACGACCACGCATACTTGCGTGTGTGTTTGTTCGCAACAAATTTTTTGCATCGTTGTCGGGGACTTAGTTATTGATTGTTTATTTAAGTTAAGCTCTTATTTTTTATTTGTTCAAATTTTAATTTTTAGTTTTCCTTATTTGTGATAACGCAGGCTCTTCTCTTAAATGCGGAGGAATAGAAGTGCAACCAATCTCCTTCCTCTTGATCCTGAAATCGAAAGAACACTTCACGGAGTAAGGAAGGAAGTCGAAGCTAGTACTGGAACGGAAAGAGATTTGGACATCGTAGTTCAACCATAGCTAATATAGATGGCAGGTAATAAAGATCGTCCGATGATACAAGTTGTATGGCCTAATCTTGGTAATATGACTCGGGCTATTATGAAGCCTGATATCACGAGTCACTTTGAAATCAAACAATACATGGTACAGATAATTTAGTTCACCAGAGAGTATATGGGCCTATCTCATGAAGATCTGCATAGGCACATTCAAAACTTCCTGGAAACTATGGACACTTACAATTATACGAACGTTTCTAAGAACTATGTCAGGCTGACAATGTTTCCCTTTTCATTGCTAGGGGAAGCTATGGAATGGTTGGAAAAGGAGCCCGTGAACTCAATCAACACTTGGGATTATCTAGCAAGGAAATTCTTAATCAAGTTTTTTCCCACTAAGAAGATAAAGTCCCTGAGGATCTTGATTCTTGGGTTTCAATAACGAGATGACGAGACTCTCGTCATGATTGGGAAATATACAAGAAACTACTCAGATACTACCCACATCATTGTCAAACTTATGAGTTGTTGGTTACACTTTCATTTATGGGTTGGACGAGGCATCAAAGATGAATCTTGACTCAGCATGTGGAGGTAGTTGCATGGCAAGACCGTATAGTGAGATCCATATCGTACTAAATAATTATATTACTAATGATAATAATTGGAATGGAGATGGGAAACTATGAAGAGCACTTAAACAAAAGGTAGCAGATGTGATTGAGCTTGATGATCTCTCAGCCATGAGGGTAGATATAGCAAGATTAGCAAATTAGATGAAGAAAATGACAATGCACCAAGCACAACAAATGCAACATGTGCAATAGATGTCTACTTGCTACAAGTTATGTGGTGAAGGTCACATAAGTGACATATGCACCACGAATCCTTAATCTATCTGCTATGTGGGTCAACAAGCTCGAGGGCCGATGAATCAAAATGCTCAATATGGTAACACATACAGTCCAAATTGGAGGACTCATCCTATCTTTTCTTGGGGTGGAAATCAGAATATCAAGCCTCGAGCTAATTACAATCAGCACCTAAACCACCACGGCAAGCAGAAGAGAGTTTGACTGACATGATGAAAAAGCTCTTGCTAGATAATAAGAAAGTTATGGCCGAGAATGAACAATTGCACACAGAGTTCAGAAATCTAATGAGGCGGTTTGGGAAAATGGCTAACACTCATAATAATAGACCTGCTAGAGCTCTCCCAAGTGATACATTGAAAAATCCTCAAGTCAATGTAGTGACATTGAGAAATGGGAGAGAGTTGGTAGAAGAGCCTAAAAAGAAAAAGGAGCAGTCTGGGCTCGAAGAAGAAACAGTGCCAAAACCTGTAGAGGTAGATGAGAGAAACAAAATAGAGTCTGAGCACATATCAGAGAGGGTGCCACCCTTTTTTCCTCAAAGATTGAGAAATAAGGATGATGACCACATGTTTCATAAATTTCTAGATATGCTGAAACAAATACACTTGAACATCCTTTTGGTGGACATGCATTGTGAGATACCAAAATAAGCAAACTATATTAACGATATAGTGGAAAATAAGAGGAGGTTAATTGAGTTTTAGATCATCGCACTTACTGAGGAGTGCAATTCTAGGATTCAATATAAGCTTCCACAAAAGCTTAAGGATCCGAGTAGTTTTACCATCCCCATGAAGATTGGTGAAATTGATGTGGGTAGAGCCTTGTATGA
The DNA here is from genome assembly GCA_026770625.1 of Nicotiana glauca. Classification (NCBI taxonomy): domain Eukaryota; kingdom Viridiplantae; phylum Streptophyta; class Magnoliopsida; order Solanales; family Solanaceae; genus Nicotiana; species Nicotiana glauca. The sequence goes on along the minus strand of MU779270.1, from coordinate 283,555 downwards.
TTTAGGTGCAAGTGTTAATCTGATGTCGTTGTTAGTGTTCAAACAATTGGGTTTACGAGCTCCGAGACCCACCATAGTGATGCTACAATTAATTGATAGATCTTATATTTATCCTAAGGGGGTAACTGAGGACGTCTTGCTGCAAATTGGGAAGTATATTTTCCCTATAGATTTTATTATCCTGGACTACAAGGCTGATGAGTTAGTTCCTATCATCTTGTGACGATCGCTCTTGGCCACTAAAGATGCAATTATCAATGTCCGAGAAGGTAAGATGATCCTGGGGGTGAACAATGAAGAAGAAATCTTCAATGTATATCGAGCTATTTAGCTGCCTCATCATTACGAGGACCTGGCCATGATTTCTATAGTAGAGATAAATGAACCAGCCGTGGACCCAAGTGAGTTTAAAGAATATGCACTAGAAAAGGCATTGATGTTGTTCAATAACTTGGAATGTGAAGAAGAGGTTGAGGAAATGTTGCAAATTCTGGATGTATCTTGTGATACATAAGAGAAGGATCCCAGTTTGAGCCTCTGGATAGGCCAATCAGCCCGCCCCCTAAACCTTCAATTGTGGAGGGCCCAAAATTGGAACTTAAAACCTTACCATCTCATCTTCATTATGCATATTTGGTATGTTCTAACACTTTACCTGTGATTGTTTCTTCTCATTTATCTAAATTGCAGGAAGAAAATCTCTTAAGAGTGCTGAGGGAGAACAAGCAGGCCATTGATTAGACAATATCTGACATAAAGGGTATTATCCTTGCATTTTTCATGCACAAAATACTCATGGAGGAGGAACACAAGCCTATCATGGAACATCAACGCCACCTAAATCTAACCATGAAAGAGGTGGTAAGAAAAGAAGTGATTAAGTGGCTCGATGCAGGTATAGTATTTCCTATCTGTGAGAGTAAGTGGGTAAGCCCTATTCAATGTGTACCTAAAAAAGGGGTATGAGTGTTGTAGTGAATGAACAAAATGAATTAATCCCAACTAGGACTGTGACTGGTTAGCGAATATGCATATATTATAAGAAAGATCACTTCCCTCCCCCCTTTATTGATCAAATGCTTGACAAGTTAGCTAGACAGGAATATTATCATTTCCTTAATGGCTAATCAGGGTATAATCAAATTGCTACTGCCCCGAAAGAGCAAGAAAAGACCATTTTACATGCCCGTATGGCACTTATGCATTTAAGAGAATGCCAATTGGGTTGTGTAATGCACCTTCGACTTTTCAAAGGTGTACGATGGCTATTTTCACTATATGGTGGAACATTTTGTGGAGGTCTTAAAGGATGATTTTTCTGTGTTTGGTCCTTTTTTTGATAAATGCTTGATCAATCTTGCTAAAGTGCTTGCTAGGTGCAAAGAGTCTAATATGGTACTGAATTGGCAAAAGTACCATTTTATGGTACATAAAGGTATACTGCTAGGGCACAAGGTGTCCAAAGATGGATTGGAAGTTAACAAGGCTAAGGTGGAAGCAATTGACAAGTGTCCACCACCGATCTCAGTGAAAGGAGTTAGGAGTATTCTGGGACATGTAGGTATTCATCGCCGATTTATAAAGGATTTATAAAACATTTCCTCTCCTTTGTGCAAGTTGTTAGAGAAGGATGTGCCGTTCAATTTTGACTATGCTTGTCTGAAAGCATTCGAGGAGCTAAAAAAGAAGTTAGTAAGTGCACCAATCATAGTGGTTGTTAACTGGACAAGCCATTTGAGCTGATGTGTGATGCTATAATGGTGTCATTGGGGATGTATTAGGCCAGAGGAGGAGAAAAATATTTCACTCCATTTACTACGCAAGCAAGACTCTAACACCTGCTCAAATAAATTATATTGTGATAGAAAAGGAGTTGCTTGTTGCAGTGTGGGTGTTTGATAAATTTTTGGCCTATTAGGTTGGCACCAAAGTAATCATCTACATAGACCATGCAGCGATCAGGTATTTTTTTGAAAAGAAAGATGCTAAACCAAGGCTAATCCGTCGGGTTTTACTCTTCCAGGAATTTGACTTGGAGATTCGAGACTGTAAAGGAATAGAGAATCAAGTAGGTGATCACTTGTCCAGGTTATAAACTCAGAATCATGTAGCTGAGGGAGATGTCATTAGGAAAATCTTCCCGGATGAGCAATTGTTTGTTGTTAATGCTGGGTATACCATGGTATGCAGATTTTGTAAACTATCTAGCATGTGGAGAAATGCCGCCTGATCTTGAACCTTATGCTGAAAAGACATTCTTGCTGGATGTGAGATCATATGTGTGGTATTAGCTGTTTCTATTCAAATCTTGTACCAATCAACTAATCAGAAGATGTGTGCCTAAATTTTAAATAAATGCAATCTTACATGGCTGTCATGAGCCACCTTATGGTGGTCATCATTCAGAGACAAAACGGTAGCTAAGGTGTTGCAATCATGTTTCTATTGGCTTAGGGTGTTTAAAGATGCCCATGAGTTCGTGAGGAGGTGTGATAGGTGCCAAAGAATAGGAACAATTACGAAAAGGCATGAGATGCCATTGCACGGTATTATGGAGGTTGAAATTTTGTTGTGTGGGGAATTGATTTTATGGGTCCGTTTCTTTCGTCCTGTGGGTGCAAGTACATTTTGGTAGCCGTTTACTATGTGTCAAAGTGGGTGGAGACCAATGCTCTTCCTACCAATGATTCCAAGGTTGTGGTCAACTTTGTGAAAAAACATATCTTTACAAGGCTCGGCATCTCAAGAGTGATGAAAGTGATGGGGGAACCCATTTCTGTAACAAGCTATTTGACAATGTCTTAGCAAAATACGAGGTCAAACATAAGGTTTCAACCACTTACCATCCCTAGGCTAGTGGACAAGTTGAAGTCACAAATAGAGAGATAAAGCAGATTCTAGAGAAAACGGTTAGTGCAAGTAGGAAAGATTGGGCTGTAAAGCTTGATGATGCTCTATGGGCATACCGGACCGCCTACAAGACTCCAATCGAAACCTCCCCTTACAAGATGATTTATGGGAACTAGATGCCATTTACCGATGGAAATTGAGCACAAGGCCTATTGGGCGATAAAGAAGCTGAACTTTAATACAGAATTAGCGGGTAGAAAATAGTTGATGCAATTGAACAAGCTTGATAAGTTTCGCTTGCACGCGTATGAGAATGCCAAGTTATATAAAGAAAAGACCAAGCGCCTGCATGATAAGCATATCCATCATCACGAGTTCGAATCGAGCCAATTGGTTCTCTTGTTTAATTCAAGGTAGAGACTCTTTTCGGGAAAGTTCACATTGAGATGGTTGGGCCCGTTTGAGGTAGTGAGAGTCACTCCACATGGTGCAATTGAGCTACGAGTCTTAGGTGGTGAGAGAACATTCTTAGTGAACAGACAAAGAGTAAAGACTATTATCGAGGTGAATTTGATTGTCAGAAGTCGAAGGTGTTACTCACCAATGATTAGACGAGATTTTATGTCGTGCCGCAATGTTAAATTAGGCGCTTGTTGGGAGGCAACCCAGCTTTACTGCTTTCTTTTATTTTTACTGTTTATGATATTATTTTTTTAGCGTTTGTGTTGATTTTGTAGGATTATAAGCATATGAAGCAAAACCATTGGAAGAGTGCAAAAGCGAGCTAGATGGTGAAAACTAAGAGTGAGGTGCCCACACAAAGGACCATGTGGGAGGAGATCATGAGCACCCTATGAGCTGCTATTGCTTTGGCCTTTGTCTTCTCAGGAAGTTTTTTGTCCACCCTCGTAATTGTTTTTCTTTATTGGTGCATTAGGGACACTGCACTCTTTTAAGTGTGGGGTGGGAGAATTTTTCTAGATGATTAGTGGTAGTGTGTTAGAAAAATGTTAACTTCTTATTTTTATTTTTGTAGTTGTGTAGTATTGTATTAGCCCTTAAGAACAATAAAAAAAAATAAAGTAGAAAAAATTGTGACGACCCAGCCCGTCGTCACGAGAGTTACCACCCCGTTTTCCCCTTATTGCATTGCTTCATATTTCTATATCAATATTAGAGTCTATCGGGTGTGATTGGATTGATTCTGGTTGAGAACAAGGCATATAGCCTTCTAGAAGGGAGATTGTTTCAGAAAAATCAACCTGAAGTTGACTATGTGGTTAGAGAGCTCGGATGTGAGTTCCGGTGTTTTGGTCAGCTTAGGGAGGTGATTTGTGACTTAGGGGAGCGATCGGAATTGAATTTGGAGGTCCGGTGTAGAAATAGGCTTGAATTAGCGAAGTTGGAATTTTGGCGGAATCCGGTTGATAGGTGAGATTTTGATCCGGAAGTCGGAATGGAATTCCGAGAGTTGCAGTAGCTTCGTTAGGTGATTTTGGATATGTCTGCAAATTTTCAGGTCATTCGGACATCGTTTGGTCGGGTTTTTGATTGAATGTTGGTTTCGGAAGTTATAGTTGAAACTTAGGCTTGAATCCGTCATGATTTGATGATTTTTGTGTTTAAGGACGTGTTTTTATGATTGGAACAAGTTCGTATGGTGTTTTAGAGTGGGTTGGTGTTTTTGGTTGGGGTCCCGGGGGCCTCGGGATGGTTTCGGATGGTTAATCGGGCATTTCAAAGTGTTGTATTAGGTCTGTTGGGAAATTTTCTATTGTTTCCGCATCTGCGGTTGTTGAGCCGCTTAAGCGGTCCCGCAGATGCGGCTCTGTGATCGCAAAATCAGCCCTAGGTGGCCTGGGGTATTTCCGCAAAAGCGGACCTTGTTTCCGCAGGAGCGGTCTCTGCAGAAGCGGATGGTGAACGCAGAAGCGGTCTGGAGTATTATGGTTGGGACCGCAGAAGCGGTATATTGACCGCAAAAGCGGTTACCGCAGAAGTGGTGTAGGACCGCAGAAGCGGTCAAGCGGGATTTTAAGTTAAACCGCAGAAGCGGTTATTTGGACGCGGAAGCGGTACCGCAGAAGCGGTTATGGAAACCGCAGAAGCGAAAAGTCTGAAGGGTTTAATGAATCAGTTCATTCAAAATTT
>MU779270.1:254711-277285 GCA_026770625.1 Nicotiana glauca | reverse complement strand
GAAGGAAAAATGAGATATTGTATAGCTTTACTGTGTGGTATTTTGGGTTTTCTCACCTTCAATATCATTATACATGCCTATTACCACTAAGTTGGAAGTACTCACTCTACTCCCTGCACCTTGTGTGCAGATCCAGGTACCTCAGAGCAGGGTTGATATCCAGCTGCTATCAGTATATCCTCCAGAGTTGTCGAGGTAGCTGTCGGGCGTCCGCAGGACCCGACTTCTCTCTTGTTTCTAAATTTTGACTTCCGTGTACTCAGCTTACTATACATTTAGTATTACTATTACATTATTCGGTAGAGACTCTTGACTTGTGACCCTCAGATCTGTGGGAGGATGTTTGCACTGGTTATTTGGTTATTTTCTATAAACTTGCTAAATTTCAGACAATTTGTCGCTGTTAATGATTTTTGAAATAAGGAATGTGAGCTTGCAGCTCGGTAATGTGTGTGATAGGTCGGGCTTGCCTAGCAATGTGCTGGGCGCCATCACGACCGGGTTTGGGGTCGTGACAAAAATAGACTTTTCCGGATGATGAATCTCCTAAATAGTTTTCTTGAGGGATTAAAGTCGAAAGAAAAAGGACAAAAAGATTTTCTGTGTAGGTAGTATAGTAATTACCCCTTGATTTTTCTTTGTGTCGCGGTTCTTTTTCAAGTATTTTTTTTGAACCGGGTGTAGTTAGTTTTAATTTTCTCGGAGTAGGAACCCTTGTGCTATTATCGGAATTGAAGCAATATCTCTTGATTTTGTTATGCCTTGAGAATAGTGAGTACTATGGTTGTGATGCTTAGGCTTAGTTTTTGACTCTTGTATAAGTACCTTAAATTGTGTGATCTTAACCTTGCTTAACTGCTTTGACTAGAGTGTCTTGATGAGTCCATCCTAAGTGAGTTATGTGCCATGTGTATGTGAGGTTTATATGTTATTATGTGCATTGCATGTAATAACTATAACTTGCCCCGTGTATTTGCAAAGCGAAATAGTAATTTTATTTAGTCTTGGAAGTGATATAGGAGTTTCTTTGTTGAGCGGGATATATATATATATATAAATAAAATAAAATTATACACACATTACCCGCCTAATTGTTATGTATCGTAGTTAACCCTTTGAGCATGTAATCTTATTTCGTTGGCAACCACATTACAAGCGTTACCCATTTGTTTGAAGTAATCATCTATTTGAACATTTTCACCTCTCATGAGCACTTGAATTGTTATGAACTTTATAACAACAACGACCTAGTGAAATCCCACTAGTGGGGTCTGGGACCCCTACCCGAATGAATAGAGAGGCTATTTTCGAAAGACCCTTGGCTCAAGAGGACAAAAAGACAAAAGGAGATATAATCCGTAACACCACAGAATTAATAGAAAAAATAGGAAAAATAGGGAAAATAGGAACATGAACTCCAGAAGAAAGATACAAAGCAAAAGCGAAATAGTATCCCTACCAAACTAATCCTACAAAGTTATGACATAAGGCAAGACTCAACTATCTCCTAACCTATAACCTTAATATGAACTTTGTAAAAGTTAAAGTGTGGGATGGTTGGTTTAGCTTTTGAGTGGAACTATTGAAATAAGGATAAAGGTGCACCGTTTTGAAAAAGTAATAATCACTTGAATTGAAAAAGAAAAAAAATAGTTGTATTGTTTTGCAAATATTCCTTGATAGTGGTAACTCTTGATGTAATTGTGCTTAAAGAATTATAGAGTTAATATACATTAATGTGAAGGTGTAGTTATGATTTGACATAAGTGTGGAGTTTTAAATGTTAAAGTGTATGTATTAAAGTGCTTAGGAATGTGTTGTCACTCTTATATCTAAATGTATCATACCCGTCTCACAGCCTACATTACAACCAATTAAAGTCCTACCTGATCCTAGACTAAATGAGGTCGATTAGTAGAGTGTTACACTACGGGCAAGCCTATGGTGCATCTTTTGTGGCATATGAATGTTATTTCTGAGAGTGAGTGAATTCTTTCTATCTAAAGTTCCTAATTGTTCTGAAATTTTATTGTGTGTAGAACTACTCTCTTTTGTTGTGTGAGGGCACTTGATTCATGAAGGAACGGTAATGTCATTGACCTCTATGTTAGAGTAAATAAGTGAGTTGTGAACAGTGCGTGGTATGTGTGAGTCAAATCTTGAAGTGAAGATGTTACATTCTTGTGCTTAGTCTATTTTAAATATTCTTGGTGTGATGAGTTAGGAGAATTATTTAAAAGGTCGTGTCTATATAAAGTGTAGTTTGATTGCTCGAGAAAGAGCAATAGTTTACGTGTGGGGTTTTGATGATAAGTTATAATTGCATATTTTAGTCTCTTATTACACCATAATTTACTGCATTTTAATTATGTTTGAGCTTTAATCGCTAGGGTTTTGCACTAATTACATGTTTTATGTCTTGTAGGAGTGCTTCCGAGTTATATAGATTTTACGAAATAAAATTGAGCTATTTGGAGCTTTGAAGTCTGTATAAAAGCCCAAGGATTAAGTCGGGATCGTGTTCAGGGATCAATGGATGATAGTTCACTTTAAGAACAAAATGAAGAATCAAGTAGGCATAATGCGCATTGTCCAGTAAAATACACATAATGTTTTGCTCAGATATCCGTTTGGGCTCCACAATATATCGTTGGAAATCTGTTTAAAAGGGATACAACTTTCATATTTTACATTCTCCCAAATTCCCAACTTTCGCAGCACGTGGGACGGCACGTGGCACTCCGCGGCTGTGTAAATTGTTGCTACCTTCAAATTGCATACTCTCTGAAGTTCCCCACAAGCACAGTGTGTCGCGTCGCTCCATGCGGTGCGCCTGTGAAATTTTTATAGAGTCGCAATACTATTTCATATAGGAAAAGGTGTTTCATCTAGGTCCGACCTTACTTGGTATAAATACATGTCAAAATGCTATTTTGAGGACTTTTGACACACATTGGACCTAGGGAGACTATATTGGAAGGGAGAAGACATTTGGAGCATTCATTGGAGGAGAAAATTATCGAGTTTTTCATTCCTTCATCTTTTTTTTGTAATTTTTTATGCAAAATACTTGGAAAATAGTTGTTACGAACATGAGTGGCTAAGCACTCTAGTTTCTAATGTTGTGGTTGACATGATTATTAACGTTTATTAATTACATCTCTGTTAATTTGGATTATCATCTTGTGGTTGTTACTTTAATTCTAGTTTTAACTTGTGAATTGTTTTAGCTACCAATTCACCCTACTATCTATGCTTTGCTTGGGAAAGCCGTGTTTATATTAGAGTAGAATTTAAGAAAGCTTGTTTCTGAACCCGTGGCTCGGGGAATGATTTCGCGGTTTGGATAGGAATATACCTAACAGTCTTGCTTAATTGTCACGACCCAAACCCCGAACTTGGTCGTCATGGCACCTCTCATGAAGACGAGGCCAGCCAACACTTTCCATTTCCAATTACTAACAGATAAGCATATAAGAACAGGCTAAACATGATAAGAATAAGTCTGAAATAACGGATAATAACATAAATACGCGGAAGAAATACCCATACACAGCCCTATCCGGGGCGCCACTAGGTACGAGCATCTAACAATACCAAATCCTCAAATGTAACTATAGAGTTTTAAATAATGAACTAAGAACATAAAAGAAAAATATAGAGAGGAGCAACAGGCTGCGAACGCCAACATCTACCTAAAGATTCTTCGAAGATCCGCCTAAAGCCGGAATGAATCAGCACTCGGGAGCGGGACCAGATGCGCTTGAATCTGCACACAGGGTGTAGGGAGTACTCCAACTCAGTGAGTAACGAATATAAATAATGACTGAAAGTAAGAAAACACGTAAGGCACAAGGCATTCCATAAAGAAGCAGTGAAATTAGTTAAAAACATTAAACTAGTAAAAATCAAGTAAAATCCTTTTCACAACAAATAAACAGATAAATTGACAGACAGTTAAGGTAAAGTAAACAAATAGAATTTTTCCCCTCGGGCACAGTATCAACAAATCCGCCCCTCAGGCAACATCATAGAACCATACCAGCCCATCGGGCAACAACTCACATGACAATGGGTGCCCGCGATCACTTGGGGTGTGCAGACTCCTGGAGAGGCCCCTTACGACCCAAGCGCAATAACAAGCCATCTCATGGCATCAAATCTAGGCCCTCGGCCTCATATGAATCAAGTCCCCTCGTGGCGTACATGTCTCAGGCCCTCAGCCTCAAATCAGTATTAGTGTTTCCTCACAACATAGGCCCTCGGCCTTACTCAGTCAAAAATCCACACAAGCCCCTCGAGCAACAGTAAAACAGTGTTTCTCAGCCCAAACATTATTTAAAAATATAATTTAAGTCTCAAAACTGAGTAAAATGGCTGAGTAGTAAAACAGTGGAAATTAACATGACTGAGTTCAAATAGTATGTCAAAACAGTGAGGAAATATCAAATAAAAGCCTCGAAGGGTTCAAATAGTTGGCATGAAGCCCAAATATGGCATTCAACCCAATATATGATTATAGCAAATAGTTTTCAATCAAATACGCAGTAAAACCATCAATCGGGATGGATCAAGTCACAATCCCCAATAGTGCACAACCCTACGCTCGTCATCAAGCATTTGCCTCACCTCAATATAGCACTACGATGTGCAAATCTGGGGATTCAAACCCTCAGAACATCATTTACAATCATTACACACCTCGAACCAGCTAAATCTCTAGCTCGCGGAGCCTTTGCCCCTCGAATCATCCTCCACGCACATCGAATCTATCCAAAATCAGAACGAGGACATCAAAATATGCCAAGGGAACAAAGCCCAAGTCAAAACAATCAATAAAGGGCATAAATCCCGAATTACCAAAACCCGACTCCCGGGCCCATGTCTCGAAATTCAAAAATTTTTACACCAACGGATTCCTTATATCCCCATGAGGTCATACATATCAAAAGTTCTCAAATCTGACCCCAAATGGTCCTTCAAATCCCCAATCAAAAGTCTAAATTTCCAAGCCCTAGTTCTTCAATTTTTAGCCTAAGTTCCATGATTTTCTATGTGCAATTCTCATAATAATCGAGTTTTGAGTCCAAGAATCTTACCTCAAAGTGATTCCCCTTGAATCCTTCTTCAATTTCCTACAAAAATCTCCAAAAACGACCAACTATGGAGGAAATAAGCCTCAAAATCCCAGATAAGACGAGTTGAAAACATTCTGCCCAGGCCTTAATTTCCTTCTTCGCGAACGCGGTAAAAGCCTTGCGTTCGCGAAGCACAAACTTACTTTGACCAAATTTCCTCTTACGTGAACGCGACATGACCTACACGAACATGATGACTTGTACAGAAAAACCTGCGCTAAAGTGATCCCTTAGTCACGAACGCGATGGGTTAAACTCCCACTGAAGCTCGACCTCTGAATTCCTCTACGCGATCGCGAACGCGATGCATCACTTCCTAGCCCTCCGCAAACATGAATCCCTTCTCACGAACACGAAGGCCAAAATTCACTGAATACCACTAGCTCATTGCAAACGCGAAGAGTAACTGCCTGCAACAGCTGAACCTACAACTTCTGCAATTTTCCAATACATGAAATGGTCCGATTGACCATCTGAAACTCACCCGAGGCCCCCAGGACCTTAACCAAAGGCACCAACATATCCTAATACCTTATTCAAACTTGTTCCAATCATCAAAACACTTCAAACAACATCAAATTAACCAAAACACATCGGATTCAAGCCTAAGTTTCTAAAAATCTTCCGAATTCCGCTTTTGATCAAAAACCCAAACAAACCACGTCCGAATGACCTAAAATTTTGCACAAACATCCCAAATGACATAACAAAGCTACTGCAACTCTTGGAATTCCATTACGACCCCTATATCAAAATCTCGCTATCAATCAGAAATCGCCAAAATATCAACTTCACTAATTCAAGACTAAACCTACTCCGGACCTCCGAAACTCATTCCGATCACACTTCTATGTCATAAATCACCTCTTGAAGCCAACCAAACCATCGGAACTCACATCCGAGCCCTCTAACACATAAGTCAACATTCGGTTGACTTTTCCAGCTTAAACTTCCTTAAAAGAGACTAAGTGTCTCCAACTTCACCAAAATCATTTCGGACTCAAACCGACCAACCCAATACTATAAAATACGGATAACGAAGCATAAAAAGGTAGAAATAGGGGAAACGGAGTGGTAACTCATGAGATGACTGGCCAGGTCGTCATATCCTCCCCAACTTAAACAAATGTTCATCCTTGAACGAGTTAAGAAACGTACCTGAAGCCTCAAACCGGTGAGGATATCTACTCCGCATCTCCTGCTCGGTCTCCCAGGTAGCCTCCTTCATGGGCCGACCTCTCCACTACACCTTCATTGAAGCTATATCCTTTGATCTCAACTTCCGAATATGACGCTCCAAAATAGCTCCTGGCTCTATATCATAAGTCAAATCATCCTCCAACTGAACCGTGCTGAAATTCGAAACATAAGATGGATCCCACATATACTTTCAGAGCATAGATACATGAAAAACCGGATGCACACTCGACAAGATGGGTGGCAAGCAAGCTCATAAGCCACCACCTCAATCCTCCGAAGTACCTCAAAAGGTCCAATGAACTGCATACTCAACTTCCCTTTCTTCCCAAATCTCATAACACCCTTCGTGGGTGAAACCTTCAACAGAACCTTCTCACCAATCATGTAAGACACATCTTGAACCTTCATGTCAGCATAGCTCTTTTCCCTCGATTGCGCAACAAAGACTCTCCTAAATCACCTTCACTTTATCTAAAGCATCCTGAACCCAATTTGTCCCCAATAGCCTAGCCTCACTGGCCTCGAACCAACCAACTGGATATCTATAATGCCTCCCGTACAAAAACTCATATGGAGCCATCTGAATACTCAACTGGTAGCTGTTGTTATAAGCAAACTCTGCAAGCGGCAAAAACTGATCCCATAACCCTCCGAAATTAATAACATAAGCACGTACCATATCCTCCAATATCTTAATAGTGCGCTAGGACTGCCCGTCCGTCTGAGGGTGAAAAGTTGTGCTCAACTCCAATTGAGTACCTAACTCTCGCTGAACAGACTTCCAAAACTAGGAAGTAAACTGAGTGCCCCAATCTGAAATGATGGAAACTGGGACACCATGCAACCGAACAATCTCCCGGATGTATGTCTCTGCTAAGCACTCGGAAGAATAAGTAGTGCAGATAGGAATGAAGTGCACGGACTTGGTCAGCCGATCCACAATCACCCAAATAGCATCAAACTTATTCAAAGTTTGTGGAAGTCCAACAACAAATTCCATAGTGATCTTCTCCCACTTCCACTCTAGAATATCCATCTGCTGAAGCAAGACACCCGGCCTCTAATGCTCATATTTCACCTTCTAGCAATTAAGACACCGAGCTACAAATCCAATAATGTCTTTCTTTATTATCCTCCACCAATAATGTTACCTCAAATCCTGATACATCTTCACTGCACCCGGATGAATGGAATATCGCGAGCTATGGGCCTCCTCCAGAATCAACTTCTAAAGCCCATCTACATTGGGCACACAAATCTGGCCCTGCATCCTCAATACCCCATCATCACCAATGGTCACATCTCTGGTATCATCATGTTGAACTCTGTCCCTAAGGACAAGCAAATGCCGATCATCATACCGGCACACTCTAATACAAACTTGTCATGACCCAAACCCCGAACCCGGTCGTGATGGCGCCTCTCCTGAAGGCGAGGCCAGCCGACAATTTCCATTTCAAATTATTAACATATAAGAATATAATAACAGGCTAAACATGATAAGAATAAGTCCGAAATAATGAATAATAACATAAATACGCGGAAGAAATACCCATACACAGCCCTAATCGGGGTGTCATTAGTCAGGAGCATCTAACAATACCAAATCCTCAAATGTAACTACAGAGTTTTAAATAATGAACTAAGAACGTAAAAGAAATGGATAGAGAGGAGCTCCAGGGTGCAAATGCCAACAGCTACCTAAAGATTCCTCGAAGATCCGCCTGAAGCTGGAATGAATCAGCACTCGGGAGCAGGACCAGATGCGCCTGAATTTGCACACAGGGTGCACGGAGTAAAGTGAGTACTCCAACTTAGTGAGTAACGAATATAAATGATGACTGAAAATAAGAAAACACGTAAGGCACAAGGCATTCTATAAAAAAAGCAGTGAAAATCAAGTAGAATCCTTTTCTCAACAAATAAATAGGTAAACTGCCAGAAAGTTAAGGCAAAGTAAACAAATAGAAGTTTGCCCTTCGGGTGCAGTATCAACAAATTTGCCCCTCAAGCAACATCTCAGAACCATACCAGCCCCTCGGGCAACAACTCACATGACAATGGGTACCCGCAGTCACTTGGGGTGTGCAGACTCCTGGAGGGGCCCCTTACGACCCAAGCGCAATAACAAGACATTTCATAGCATCAAATCTAGGCCCTCGGCCTCATATCAATCAAGACACTTCGTGGCATACATATCTCAAGCCCTTGGCCTCAAATCAGTATCAGTGTTTCCTCACAACATAGGTCCTCGGCCTTACTTAGTCAAAAATCCTCACAATCCCCTCGGGCAACAGTAAAACAGTGTTTCTCATCCCAAACATCATTTAAAAATATAATTTAAGTATCAAAACTAACTAAAAATGATTGAGTAGTAAAACAATGGAAATTAACATGACTGAGTTCAAATTGTAGATCAAAACAGTGACAAAATATCAAATAAAAGAACCGAAGGGTTCAAATAGTTGGCACAAAGCCCAAATATTACATTCAGCCCAATATATGACGATAGCAAATTGTTTTCAATCAAATACGCGGTAAAATCATCAATCAGGATGGACCAAGTCACAATCCCCAATAGTGCACGACCCTAGGCTCGTCATCAAGCGTGTCCTCACCTCAATATAGCACTACGATGGGTGTGTCGTGCACCACACTTATAAGCAGGAGGCTACAGGGCATTTAAGATTGTGACTCTTTCTTCTTACTCTAGATTGTGTGGTAGAGCTCAGTTGTAAGAACTCAATTTTCTTAAATCTATTTTATTTGTAATACAACGATGCCTACATCCAGAAAGACGGTTGTTAAGAGATGTAGTTGTGGAAGAGTTGAGTCAGAGAAACTCAATTTTTGCATCATGTTTATGATGGATAAATATGAGGTATTCAGCAGATCATGTGTATACTAAGATGTGTAAGCTCCTTGGTAAGAATCCCTAAGGCAAGAATACTTATCCACTCTTACGGTAAAAAAAATGAATAATAGAATCGGAAGAAAGACACAAGTTTCAGCAAGTAAAAGAAGCAAGGTGAAGAAGGGTACGAGGTACCCAGTTAATAAAGATAATCACTATTTAGCATTCAGGAAAGTAGATATAAGCATTTTAAGTCACCTTCAACGGTGACAGATGTACGTACAATCGACCACACTGATCTCAATTATGACCTATGGGAGCTAACAAATATTGTTTAAGAGAAGAACGGGTTATCAAGATTTGATTAGGGTTAGAGTAACCCAAAATAGGGGATGGATTGGTAGAGTTAGTTGACATTTCTGAAGGATAGTGCAAATGTGGTAATGGATCTCCTTTTGAGGCACCTAGATGGTGCACTCTAAAATAGTATAGCTAGATATGAGTTCTACAAAGATAGGCACTAGAAGCCTAGGAAGGATAAATAATACCTTTGTGTGGCTCCCATCCCTGATAGAGAGAGAATGTTAGGCAATTCGAGCAGCCAATGGATGGTCGAGCAGCCAATGGATGGATTAAGGGGAGCTAAAAGCAAAAGAATATTTTGTTGAATTTTCAGAATAAAGTGATAGACAGAAATGTTAGCAGGAAAATAAGAAGGTTAATGAAGCATTATGAGTAAGATATGATACATGGATAATAACGGCAGATCAAAAAGATTACAATATTACAGAGCCTATAGTCAATTGAGGGAAGAGATGAGAGGTGACAGGCCTTAGGATAACAAAAGAGGCCATGCAGTCATATCCTCATTTCGAGAAATAAGTTCACAACTTTAACGCGATTACCAAAAGGAAAAGTTAGACCCAGAGTAATAGAAATCAATATGGGCTGGTGAACAAGATAAACTAAACATGAATTACAGACTGAGTGATTTGATAATAGTCGGTAACATGAGAATTTTAGATTGCGTTCCAACAATAATATAATGGACGACAGAAGAATAACCTTTAAAGGTCATCAGGAAGATGCTTCCCTAAAGTAAGCAATGTGAGAAAAGTTAAGCTTAAGGGATTGTATGAGCCACTTATACTAAATGTCACCCTCGCAAGTAAGGAAATTTGTTATCCTTGGTACGAAAGGATTACCGCACGCGAGTAAGGGTCATCGATGATGTGAAAAGATGCCTAAAAGGAAGAGGTAATGAATTTATACATAGATCATCATAGCACTAAATATTAGTAGTCCCCTAAAGGGGGGAATATGGAGTAATGTTGCATTAAATCATAATTACGTGGTTCTAGTAACTATGGAATGGTAAAGAAAGAATGCGATAAAAATAAAAAATAAAAGGAATGAGATTGAACTTATCCAAATCCTACAGATATGTTATGATTCTAGAATATTATGTAAGCATGACGTCAAGGAAAGAAAGTAAGGGCTTCTACCCGAAATGCTATTGATAAATAAGGAGCAAGTACGAGAGGTAAGTTAGACAAAGAAAATAACCCAAGAAATATTATGCAAAATATTGATATGAGAATGGGCCAACGAGTAGTTAGTAGTTGATTCGGGAAGAGCCTAGTTATGGCTGAACATGACACTGTAATACTTGAGAAATATTCGGATATAAGTTGTAGTAGTTAAAGGTATCATATGAGTATTATGAGAATAAATGAGAGTGCCACTGGGAAGACAGTCAAAATATCAGTTTAGAAGAAAGCCTGTGAGTACAAGGACATGGAGGTAAGTAACTACGGATAATTATAGTCGAGGAAGAACATCAAAAATTTTATTGGGTATACAATGTAATAATCTTGTAGCTTTACAAGAGTTAGAAGGTGTACCCTAAGTACAAGAACGAAAGATTGGCTGAGGAAATAAGGAAAAAGGCTTCAACCTAAGCACATTGATCTAAAGAGTAAATGGTCTTGTAATAATAGTCCCACAACAATATTGTATGCACCCCATAAGAAAGTGGCACCTATCGTGGCCAATATATGTGGGTACTAGGATAAACCAAGTATTCATGCAACAAGTGGCAAAACGACCAGAAAAAGCAATTGCTTGCATTTAAAGAAAGATGAGAAAGAATGAGAGGAATTATTCGATCAATGATCCAGAGATAATTACATTATGAATGCACCTGAGATTTCGGGGTATTATGCAGCATATATGATTGCCAATCATACGGCCATAGAAGACTCTGGTATAAGTTAAAAAAAATAACTGAGTCCAGGTTATAGACAAAGGATTGAATTGTGAGATGATGGTATCAAAGATATTCCATATTGTCACACCTTCTTTTTTACCTACACCCCCGGAAGGGTGTATAAGGGAGTTTTTTCACTTTAAGTGACAATCAAAATGGGATTATTTTTTATTAAAATTAGAGTCGCCATTTGGGATAATTATGGTATCCCAATTCACCGATTTAAATTCCGAATCGAGGAAAGATTGACTCTGTATTACAATCCGCAAACCAGAAATCCGGTTAAGGAATTTTGTTAACCTGGGAGAAGGTGTTAGGCATTCCCGAGTTTCGTGGTTCTAGCATGGTCACTCAACTGTTACAATTGGCTCAATTCTCTGATTTTGGTATATTTTTTAACCTATGTGCATTTTAACTTTATACCGCTTTTAACCATTTTTAAAAGAAAGATTTACAACGTCATTTAAAATATGTCTTGAACCACGTCACATAAATGCACCCGCAGTCCACAACACATTCTATATAACATTGTTGAGATTTAGATTTGGACCACATAAATGCGCACCCGAGTTAAAGAAGTTAAGTTATTAAAATAACTCACCTAAAGCAACTACGCGTTTGCAACTTTGCGAGGGCCATGGAAATTCAACTAGATGGCACGCCTTGAATTTTTAGGATTAAACAAGATTAATTAAACGAGGGTCATGCAATTGTGATTTTTGTTTGGCACGGCACATCTTGAATTATTCTAACCAAAAGGTTTCTAAATTAAAACAAAAGGGCCATAAATTATTCTTGTTTAATATGGCACACCTCTACTAGTTAGACTAACTAAATAAAGTTTAAAGGAATTATGGCTACTTTTAAATTAATGCTCAAACTCAAATTATTAATTACAATGCTCTCTATAATTTATTTTTCAAAGCTTGGGCCTATCTTGAGGCCCAACAATCAATTGCAAAAGAAAGAGCCCAGACGCAAGAGCATATAACCCCACTGGCCCATGTCTTCAGGTTCAGGCCCAAGGGAACCCCCAACTTCCAAAAGAGCATACATTAGGATTGCAAGATATCCAAACATGTAAAAGGGGCATTCCCTTACTGGGCTTACTTAAGCCCAGATTTAAGACACACAAAAAAATAATTGATGGCATAAACATCATTAGAATGAAAATCTAATTGAGACATGCTATTGAATTCACGACTTCACCTCTGAATTTCAATATTCAAGCACAAGTTAACTAACATGAACTTCTAATTTTATCCCAACCTGTATCTTTGAATCAAATTTACTAAGTGAAAGGCCCTGCAATAACAACTCAAGTTATTGGGCTCATGAGACAAGCCCAAGAACCTGTAACTTATTACCCTCCTTACTAAAATCACACTGATGCCATAATTAATGAAATACTTATGCTTGCATTTTAATTTTTCTTAAACTAACTTCCCACAAACAAACATATGGGATTGAAACTAACATAGACCATTAAAAAGATGTTTTAACTAATGTCATAGACAAACACTCAATACAACAAGCTTTGATTTTAAACCACGAATACTAACTGACATCATCAAGCGGTTTTTCCTTACAAAATGTTTAACAATTCATTCATACAAATAGAATTCAAAGACTATTATAATACCCAATACTCTAAAATTACGCACTTAATTTAAATAACTAAACCACCCTAAGCTATTAGCATAAACCGGCGACCCAACATAAACCAGAAACTGAATTACCACAAAACTGAAGCATTTAATCACACATAGCAATAATTACATCAAAAATTTAATGTTTCCATTGAAACTTCAACTTGGGTTTTCAGATCTTCATATATGCTAGTCAATATTCAATTGCATGACAAGTTTTGAAGGTATACCTAGAAATTGCAAAAAATGAAAAGAGGTGAAAGCAATAAATGGCAACAGCTGTAGAACCTAGCAACAAGAAATGAACCAGAAAACCAATTTTAAACCCAGCAAATAAGGTACAATAGTCCAGAAACCGACTTCAGTCAAACAGTGAACCAGAAATCCTCAAACTAGTCTCGATCTCCATCCATTTCACACCCAAATAAAGCATAAATTTCTTCAGCAATTAAGGATCTCGAGATTTTAAGCAGAAAAGCTCAATGAAACAGTGTTCTCATCCAGTTTTTAGCCGTTTGTATTTTTCTGGAATTCTATCTCTTAAAAATCTGCCTTGAATGGCAAGGAAGAGATGTCTTTATAGGCAAGGAAGTAGGGCAACCTAATTAGTAAACAAATTTGCACTTAGACCCATTTTGAATTTTCTTTTTTGCTTATCAATCCCCAGCCAATTTTCCTTTTTGCTTAACTGCCTCTAATGTAGTTACCAAATTATCAAAAAAAAAAAACCAACCCAGCTTCTTAGGAAGCTTCCCCAATCTATTACATGAGATTCCCCATACCAATTTGCCCAATTACCCTTCTTAGCCCTGTTTATTACTACCTGAACCCTCAATGCGTCATGGGTCTATTTTGACCTAATTTTTTAAAACAAAAATGAGTCAGATTTTAACCCAAACCCACCACACAATATCAGAAGCCCAAACAACCCCAATTGGCACTTGCCCCATTATCAAATTGCAACCCAAAATAACATATGCAGACTTGTTTTAGCAATTTAGAAATTAGCCTAAGTGATTTCCTAATCCAACATTAACCAAACTAACAATTTTAAGCTAATCAGATTACAGCCTATTAAGATAAAGACTCCACCTACTCATGCATGAATAAAAGAAACTCCGGGACAAAAAATAAAAAAACAAAACAAGAAGAAGAGAAGGAACAGAGAATGGAAAAAGAAAGATTAAATCAGAGACAAAATAAGATATACCTACTACTCTTCAGACCATGAAAAAAAGGGATTGAATCTTCAAACCTTTAGATTTTCGGTCAAATTTGATATTAATCACATGTTCTCATGGAGAACAAATGAATAAAATGACATTAGACCTAAATCATCCGCAGAATCATGATTTGGATTTTAGGGTTTGACTGGTGATTCAAGATTCAAGGAGTTCCGGGGGTATTCGAAGGGAGCTAAGTAGGTATTTGGAATAAGGGGAGGAAGGTGTTTTAGGGTGTTAATTTGGGATTAATTGGTGGTGGCACCTCCACCGAAAAAAGTTAGGATTTCTTGGCCGCTGGCTAGGGTTTTGGTTTCGATCTAATATTTGAGCAATTCTAGACAGATTTGGACTGAATGGATTGGATATTTGTGAAGAGGGGGTCGAGGAGAGGCAATGGTGTAAAAATGGTGGCATTTGGCCGCCGGCCACTGCCGTGGGCGATTTCAGCA
The DNA here is from genome assembly GCA_026770625.1 of Nicotiana glauca. Taxonomy (NCBI): domain Eukaryota; kingdom Viridiplantae; phylum Streptophyta; class Magnoliopsida; order Solanales; family Solanaceae; genus Nicotiana; species Nicotiana glauca. The sequence goes on along the minus strand of MU779270.1, from coordinate 262,500 downwards.
GGCAGCAGACGGCAGTTCAGAGCGGAGTTATTGTTGGGTCTCTAAGGGTGTGAGAGAGATGAGAGATGAGGGTGGTGAGAAATTCGGACACTTAAATACCAAGGAGCCAGAACGGCATCATTTGGCTAAGTTGGGCGGGTGAACCGGTTCTGGAAGCGGGTCAGCGCCTGGATTGGATGGGCACCCGGGTAAAAAAGGGAAATTAAGTGGGATTCATTTGGGCCTGGAAGTTTGGGTTTAAAGAAAAGCCCAAAACCTCTGATCTCTCACTTCTCTCCCCTTTTAATTATTTCAAAAACTCTTATTTTTTTCTTTATATTATCTTTTTTTTAAAAGAACAACAAAATAAAACTTAAATTAGTTCTTAAAACTAAATTAATCCTATAAAATTGAATTAATTAACTTCAACTAACAATTACCCCAAGTAATTAAAACCTAATTTAAGGAGAAAACTACCAAAATCCAAAATTAGAATTAAAAGGGAAATAACAACTATTTTTGTGATTTTTTCCAATTTTTATAAAATAACTAATTTACTACTTAACTCAAAATGGAAAGTTAAATCCTAAGTGCAAATGCGACATATTTTTGTATTTTTCATTACTTAAATGAAATAAACATGCACAGATAATATGCAAACAATTAACGAAAAATGCCACAAAAATCCACAAAGTTGTAAAAAATGGGAAAAATTATTTTGTTTTGAATTTTTGGGAGTAATTCATATAGGGCAAAAATCACGTGCTCACGGCTGCCCCTCTTTGCTCGGAAACACGAAGAGTTTTCATGCAAAGATAAAGTGAGTGGATACGAGCAATTTTTTCCCGTTTGAATACTCTGTGGGAAGCATTTTTGAAAGATTTGACCGCACCCCGATTATGAGATTCCCTACATATCCTTGGCTATAAAGGAACCAGGTTAGTGTAGTTCAGGAAGTTTCGGTAGCTGGGACTACCATGAAGCTGTGATTTCACTGTTATTGTTGCTGCTGCTACTGCTTAATGAACCCCTTATTACACCGTGTCAAAATAAAAAGAAGCTAGACTAAACTATGATCTATGAATTACAAAGTCCTATCTATATCTTCAAACTTTATCTTGTTATTCTTGTTGCCTTGTTGACTTGTATCTTCCGAGTGGAGTTCCTTTGTTGCCGACTTGAATTGTAATCTGAGATGCTTTCCCTTTCCTTTAGGTGGATGCCTGATTGATGAACTCGAATTATAATCTGAGATGCTTTCCTTTTCTTTAGGTGGACGTCTAACTGCTGAACTTGAACTGTATTCTCGTGCTCTTCAGGTGGGCGCCTGATTGCTGAACTTGAACTGTATTCCTGTGCTCTCCAGGTGGACGCCTAACTACTGAACTTGAACTGTATTGCCGTGGTCTCTAGGTGGGCGCCTAATTACTGAACTTGAACTGTATTGTCGTGCTCTCCAGGTGGGCGCCTGATTGCTAAACTTGAACTGTATTCCCGTACTCTCTAGGTGGGCGCCTAACTGCTAACTTGAACTGTATTCTCGTGCTCTCCAGGTGGGCGCCTGACTGCTAAACTTGAACTGTATTCCCGTGCTCTCTAGGTGAGTGCCTGATTGCTGAACTTGAATTGTATTCCCGTGCTCTCCAGGTGGGTGCCTGACTGCTGAACTTGAACTGTATTCTTGTGCTCTCCAAGTGGGCGCCTGACTGCTAAACATGAATTGTATTCCCATGCTCTCCAGGTGGGTGCCTGACTGCTGAACTTGAACTGTATTGTCGTGCTCTCCAGGTAGGCGCCTGATTGCTGAACTTGATTTGTATTCCCGTGCTCTCCAGGTGGGCGCCTGATTGCTTAACATGAATTGTATTCCCGTGCTCTCCAGGTGGGTGCCTGACTACTGAACTCATTCTAGGTGGGCGCCTGACTGCTGAACTTGAACTGTATTCCTGTGCTCTCCATGTGGGTGCCTGACTGCTGAACTTGAATTGTATTCCCGTGCTCTCCAGGTGGGCGCCTGACTGCTGAACTTGAACTGTATTCTTGTGCTCTCCAAGTGGGCACCTGACTGCTGAACATGTATTGTATTCCCATGCTCTCCAGGTGGGTGCCTGACTGCTGAACTTGAACTGTATTGTCGTGCTCTCCAGGTAGGCGCCTGACTGCTAAACTTGAATTATATTCCTGTGCTCTCCAGGTGGACGCCTGATTGCTGAACTTGAATTGTATTCCTGTGCTCTCCAGGTGATCGCCTGACTACTGAACTTGAATTGTGAGCCCATGCTCTCTAGGTGGGCGCCTGATTGCTGAACTTGAATTGTATTCTCGTGCTCTCCAGGTGGGCGTCTAATTGCCGAACTCGAACTGCTTCTCCCTGTTCTCCAAGTGAGTGCCTGATTTCAACAAAACTAGACAAAGCAAAGAAAATTTTTTGCCCCAGTTTGGTAGCTGGGCACATATGTGAGTGTTAAACTGAATCACATTACCAAATATTAGTAAGAATTTGAAAGTTAGGTCCCATTATCCAAGGGGATCCTGACAACTCTTAATTAAACGATAGTTTTAAATCTAAGTTATATCTTCTAAAGGCGTGACTTCCGCTAAATCTTGTTATCTAAGAGGGCCGTAAACTATTCCCCATTATCCAGGAGGGTCCTGAAAATCAAAAATCAAGTGTTATCTTAAAAGTGACAATTTGTACGGCTGAATTACACTACCTTACAACAGAGCTTACGCTAAATCTTGCTATCTAATGGAAATCTTAAATTTAGGTCCCATTATTTAGCAGGGTCTTGAAAACTCTTAATTGAATCGTATCTTAAACATGCAAACTTTGAAACCAACTTACATTCCTTGGGGGTACATTTATGCTAGATTTTTGTACTTATAATTGTTTCAATTTTTAAACTAGGTCCCAATTTCCAGGAGTGTTCTAAAAATTTATTGTCAAACATATCTAGTGCTTGCTCTTCCCCTATGGAGGGTTTCTCCGAAACAACCGAAACTTATTTCAAATCAAAGAAAAATCTTGTCAGTTTAAAAATATGGTGGTTGGTTCTTGGCCTTGACTTTGAGGGAGATTGCTCCTTCATTTCTCATGTATAACTGATTTCCACTCGAAGACCTTGCTTGTTCACTGACTAACCACTTTCTCTGTCACCCTTATCACAGAAAATACCCCTTCTCCGTTCAAACCCAATATCATATATCTGTTGCATTACTCATGAACCGACATCTACCAAACCTTTGTGTTTCACATGATCCCCAAAGCATATTGATTGTTACCAACTCCAATGCACACGTTGTTCTTTCCTGATTTAAACTACTGGCCTTGTCCTTAAGGTCTATTACTCCATCGCTTGCCATGATAACTTTTGATTTCTACTTGGAAAATCTTGCTTGTCACTGGTTACCACCCTTTTTGTCATTCTTATCACAGAAAATACTTTTGATCCGTTCACCCTAGCCCTCCTTTTGTTGCATTGTACATGAATTGATATATACCAAGCCTTTGTATTTCACACGAATCCCAAAGCATGTTGATTGTTACCAACCCAGTGCGCTTGTTGTTTTTCCTGACTCATGACACTTTGATGTGCTAGCCAGATCCCGTTTTGTGCAATGGAAAGCTGGTGGCAGATTTTGAAGTCATTTCTCACTTATTATTACCAAACAGACTCAGGAAGAGGAATTAAACAAAACAAAAGGAACAGAGTAAAGGACAAAGGAAAGAGATGATTCCTAACTAGAAAGCTACAAAGTAGAAACCTATCAGTTGCTGATACCAACTCTAGTGACCATGACATGCACCTGTGGATATTCTACCAAGCAGGTCTGATGTTCAACTCCTGTTATACCCCCAAACCGTGAAACTGGGTTTCGATGCTCCATCATTAGTCGTCTTTTACAATCTCCGTCTGGTGATTTCCCATCTAATTCAATCCTTATTCTACTTGTAGTGCCTGAAGGGTTTTCACCATCAAGCCTCTCTCATTTTGTTCTTTCTCTTAACTTACAGTCGCCACAAGGCGCCCGTAAAGGTTTTCACCAATAAGACTCTCTCATTTTTTATTTCTCTCAGCTCCTGTCGCCTTACGGTGCCCGTGAGGGTTTTCACCAATAAGACTCTCTCATTTTCATTATTTTTCCTGCTTGGACCGGAGTGTTTCCCCTGACATGAATCACCTCTACTTGCTCGACTTGGAATCTCTCGAAGACTAATTAGAAGGTCTTTCTTTGGACCGTAACGTGGGCTTTTGGATACGGTTAGAAAGAAAGGGTATCAAAGGCTCAAAACAATTCAAATGGGTTCAAAAGTACAACTTTCAGAATCAGATTTCTTACAGCAACCACAACTTCTGCCCCAATTTCTTGCTTAGGGACTTTTGGATTTTTATTTTGATGGGACCGAACCGTGAGGCTGCCTACATGTCTTAAAAAGGAATTAGGTCGAATGTAGGTCATGACATAGAAATTACTTTGTTGTTGTGATTCTTCTTTTCTTTTCTTCCTCTTTCTCTTCTTTACTTTTCTTTCTTCCTTTTTTCTTTTTTTGTTGTTTTATTGTTTTGTTGTTTTTTTTTAATCCTTTTTCTTGTTTCTCTTTTCATTCTTTTCTTTTCTCTTTTTCCTTTACTTATCTTTCACGTTTGTATTTCTGATCTTTGCTACTGATTCTGAAAGAGGGGTATGAAAGGAAATAAATAAGGCTCAAGGGGGTAACAAAGGATAAAGTATTTAGATAGTAGAACAAAATGCCTTCATCATTCCAATCTTCAAAACATGCCAAGTACAAACAACAAAATTAAGCAAACATGGGAAAACATTCGTAACATCTTTTGATTGTGCCAGACTTGATAACCATATCCACACATTCGCCTTCTACGTCTGTTAAATATAAAGCACCATTGGACAACACTCTCACTCTCATTACCACAAACAGACCCTGCCAATTTGAGCAAACTTGCCTTTAGCATCAATCTGATGTGGCATGATGCATTTCAATAGTGTTTCTTTACATTCTATCTGCCCTAGTTTCACACAATTCGGGCTTGAAGTGATCTCAAAATGCCTTCACTTATTTCCCTCAAATGTCCCTGCATCTTCAAAATAGTTTCATTGCTTCATGACTAAACTGACTTTTAAAACCAGGCTAATAATTACGCATGTATGTCATGTCACTAGAGTCAACAGGAAAAAGACTATAAAAGGAAAAGAGCACTAAACAAAAATGACTAGAAATAATAGAAAATAGAAAATTGCATTAGACAGATGGTGAAAGGGTTGAAAAACAAAGCAAGCAAACTAAACCGGGGTTACAACCTTGTAACAAACCTGGACAACACTAAACGAGCCACTACGACTAAACAAACTAGGCAAAATGAAAGGATAGGAGGGTTTGAGTCACAAGACAAAAATAACCCGGACAATAGAAATGACAACAAATTGAACAACCAAAACTCATCTTCTGGCTAACCAAGAAAGGAGTATCTTTCCAATCACCAAGCTCAACATCTTAGCCACTGACTTCTGCATCAATATTGCTAAGACCTTCACAAGTCTCCATCACGTTGTTCTTAACAAATTGCTTTTGGGTTCCCTTTTCCTGCTTGTTCTTAGGATCAACCTCTGATAGTGATGAAAGCTTTGTAGCACATGGACCTCCGAGGATCTCAGAAGAATTCCCATATTCTTTATCAAAATAAATCATACCCACCATATGCGTCTCATTATGCACAGGCGATGGACTTTGGCTAGTGTCTGCTGTATCTGGATCTTGCCTGACAATGTCACCTGCATCAATAAGCTCCTGAATTGCTTTTTTTAGATTCCAACACTTCTCTATGTCATGCCCCGAGGCATCTGAGCAATATGCGCACCTTTGAGAAAAATCAAACTTTTTTGGAAAAGGGTTTGGCATTTTTATCTTAATCGACTTCAACATGTCCAATTTACTTAACCTCTCGAACAGACTGGCATATGACTCTCCCAATGGAGTGAAGGTTTTCTTTCTCGGCAACCTCTCATTCTTAAATGCTTGATTGGGCCGGAAGCCTGATCCAGGAGGGTTTCGGTAGGCTCGTGGAAGCAAGTAAGACATTTGTGGATGTGGTGCAGGCCATTGAGGGCCTCGTGGGTGTGGAGCATATGGTGGTGCATTGTGGACAGGGTACTGGGAAATTGATGTACGACTTTGGGGTTTCTGTGGAGAAAAGTAGTATTAGGGAAGGTCATCTGGTGCACAAGGGTATCCATGCGGCCGATGTCGAGGCTGAAAGTGTTGAGTAGGAACGCCCAGCGGATCATCTTTTCTATTTCTCTTTCTCCCACCCAAACTTATTGGGATGTTCTGAATGTCTTTCGTAGTATCCTCCAATGCTGAACAACTCATGATTTTGCCCGACTTGATTCCATCTTCTACCATCTCCCCCATTTTTAACACATCATTGAAAGGCTTTCCCAGGGCCGGGATCAAATGACTGAAGTAGGTAGGCCCCTGGGCTTGTAGGAAAAGCTCAACCATTTCTTCTTCACCAATCGAGGTACTGACTCGAGCAGCTTGCTCCCTTCATATGAGCCCAAACTCCCTAAAGCTTTCCTCCAGCTTCATTTCCATTTTATATAGGGAGGAGCAGTCTGGGGTAACGCCTGATTTGTATTGAAAGTATCCAACAAAATCTTGAGCCAGGGCGCCCAATGTAGACCACTTACCAACATCTTGACGATTATGCAATTCCAAAGCTGCTCCACTGAAACTCTTACCAAAATAGGCCATCAACAAGTTATCTTTCTCTCCAACACTTCTCATTTCACTGCAATAAACCCTCAGGTGGGCTACCAGATCTCCACACCCATCATACAAGTTAAATTTTGGCACTTTAAATCCCGTTGGAAGGCGAACGTCAGGGGACACAGACAATTCTTTGTAAGACATGTTACCCGGGCCTCATGTTCCTTGCTTGTTCTTTAAGGACTGTTTTATGCCTTTTAGCCTCCTAGGTATCCCATCTTGCCCTTCTCTTCCTATAACCTTTTCATTTTCAACATGAAGCTCATCCCGGGAGCTCTTCTTATATGAGTCAGGAACCTTGTGGGCAACCTCTGAGGGGTAATATTGGGCATCATGAGCTTTGAGTGGGTATTCATTGTCAGGGATAGTAGATGTGACAGGAGGGCAATTTTGGAAAAACATAATTGAAGGACGAGTGATGAAGATACTAGGAGTGTTAGGAAGGCTATGATAAGCAGGTGGATCTCGAGAGTATGGTGGATCATCTGACACTATGACCGTAGTTCAGGTACGGGTAGCATCTAAGAAGCTGGGTGGTGGCGGGGGTGCTGCCTTCCCAGTCATCCAAGCCTGATACATGTCAACCATCTGCTGTCTTAACATCCTTACCTCATCAGCCAAACCAGCGTCCTGTTCAACCAACTGCTTTCGGGCACCGGTATCAACCAACGCAATTCTGTTGTTGTCCGCCATTTCCATTTATGTTGTGGAGAGGAGTTACTACTTTGAGAACCACAAACCAACCACCTTTCTTCTATGAAAATATCAAAAGGAACAAAATGGGATCATCCCGTTAGCGTTAGGGCATTTAACAGCATAAATATCACACTGCATGAAATTCACCTAGCAACAATTAATGGTTCTAGAATGACTTCAGGGTCATAAGGTCACTTGGTGTAACGACCCGACCGGTCGTTTTGAGTACTAGCGCTCCGTTCAGCAGTCGGACACCATGAACTGGTTCATTTCACGTATTATGACTTGTACGCATGGTCGGAATTAAATTTCAAGATGTCCGGAGTT
>MU779270.1:234629-247307 GCA_026770625.1 Nicotiana glauca | reverse complement strand
TTTCTTTCATGTCCATTGTATTCCGGACGGATGTTATGTTGTATTTTACTTCTCTTATCAGTAGTCGCTCATGTACCTGTGACACCGGATTTCTGGGAGGGTTTACAACGGATTTGTTCTATTTACTATTATTTAAATTTGAATTCTAGTCGTGAATTTTTATTTATAAAAAATTGGAAGGAAAAACCTTAGATTTTTAAAAGTATTAAAAGAGGAATTAATTGATGAGTTAGTTGGAGTGTCCGGCGCCACCACGACCCTTAGTGGATTTTGGGTCGTGACACTTGGCATCATCCCAGTTTGTCCATTTGAATCTTCTCTTTTTTTTCTTTCCTCGCACTTCTTAGCTCGCTCATTTTCCTTCCCCTTTTTCTTTCCAATTATCGCACTTTTTCTTCCTTCTCATTTCTCACATCCTATAATTTCACCATCTTATTTCCTCTTTTTCTTTCTTTTTTCTCTTTTTTTGTCTTTTTTTTTCTTTTAATAATAAAAAAATAATTCGATTGAGCTATATGTAGGTTGCCTACGTATCATGACCCCGCATAAATCAGATCTTTGTGTAGTTCTGTTAGATCGGGAATAAAGTAAACAAACTAACGTTCTTTTTTTTTTTTTTTTTCCTCTCTTTTTTATTCTAGACTTAATATTCTATAACCTATTCTAAAACTCAAGCTTAACAGATTTTTTCTTTTGTTTTTCTTTATTTTTATTTTTTTTTTGAAACAAATACTATATTAAGGAAAAATCCTAGAAGAGAAAAATATTTTTGTTAAGAAGAAAATCTAAAGAATAAACCACAGAAAAATATTTTAAATTTTTATTTAATATCCGGATACAAATTTTTTTTTTAGATTTCAATTTTGATTGCCTAAAGAAGAAATTCTAATGATAACAAAAGATAAAGTATGTTTTTTTTCTATGTACAATATCCTAAAGTTCTGGTGAAGATAAAAGAATTTTTTTCATTTTTTTCCGTTAATTTTCCAAAGAAGAACCTCAAAAATAAAATCTTTTTGGATTTTTGGAATTAATATCTTGAAAGAAAACTCTTAAAGAGGTATTAAAAGAAAATTCTCTTCTCTCTTTTTTTTGAATTTTTTTTCTTTGTCTTAATGTAGTAAAAGGAAATATAAAAGCAATTTTTATTTTAAGTTCTAGTTATTCATTGCCTAAAGGAAAAACCGCCTCAGAATTTTTTTTTTTTAATTCCTAGAATTAATATTCACAAGAAAATTTCTAACGGATATATAAAAACACAAAATTTCTTTTTTTTGCTTTTTTGACTTATAATACATTTCGAAATACAAAATAAGAAATACAATAACAAAAGACTCGACAAACTTAACTAGACTATGACAAACTCTAACATCACCTAAAAGACTGAATAATTGACTCAAAAATATAAAATGGCTCCTCGAGAAGCTCCTGAGTGCAGTGGTCCTGGGGTATCTGTCATGCTCAAACTCCGGTAAGAACACCCACACCTGTATGAGAAAATTTTAAACCAACACTATGTGAGACAATAATACTCCCCATTGGACACATGCAAGACATGATTTATTTTTGCAAAATGGCTTATTTGACCAAAATGTGGCTAGAAGTACAAAATTTGGCTAAGACCTCGCAAAGCCGAGAACCTAAAATTTACTAGGAAGACCGGACCCTATGTGGGTTGCCTACGTATCACGCCCCAAAAGACGAGAATCAGGTATGCGTAGTTCGGGCAGATTGGATACGGGCGAGAATTTAAAAAATAACTAATTTAGAAAATACATATTTTTTACTTTTTCTTGAAAAATGATGAAACATGCAAAATCTTTTTGGATTTTATTTTTCCCTTTTTTTTTAATCTTTGATTTTTGAAAAATGATGAAAAAGTGCAACATCTTTTTGAATTTTTCAAGCTCTTTTGTTTTTCCTTAACAAAATGTAACAGAAAACATAATTGGGCCTCACTCGCTTTATCTTCACACTTCACCCTCTCTTTTTCTTTCTTCTTTCTTTTTTTCATTTTTTTTTCATTTTTTCATTTACCTTCAGCTATCATTGGTCCGTCAAATGACTCTTTTACCCTTGAATAAATGCAACATGTAGCATATAGGATGCATCAAGATGGTCTGTTATTTTGGCTACACATGTTCGAGACGGATTCAACCCCTGTGTTGAGTCCCCTAAATCAAATGCACATGATGCCAACAAGCGTTCCTACTAGGGATCCGGTATGAGGTTTTTGTTATACTAGATTTAAAATCTGGGTTTATTTGTTTTAGACCTAGCTTACCCGAGCAGACAGCTCGGGCCGAGGGAAGGCTGCGTACAGGTAACCAAAAGATCATTCGACTTTGCAACTTATCCGAACCTCATTCTATTTGGGATATGACACTAACAGAAAGAAGTCACGACCAGCATGCACTCCTCAGGAGAGATAAGAGAGGGGTTTCGTAGCAGTTTCTATATACAGTTCAGATAATGTCAAAGCAGTAAAAGTAACATTAGCGCATTAGGCCCACACATGTAATAAAATCAGATTATAAATAAAGCCAAATATAATAATTCATCTAAGCTCTAATTTTGAACCCTGAACCAGAGATTCTCGGTTCTTTTTCCCAGCAGATTTGCCAGAGCTGTCACACCTCCTTTTTCACCTACACTCTCGGAATGGTGTATAAGGGAGTTTTTCTATTTTAAGTGACAATCAAAACGGGATTATTTTTTATTAAAATCAGAGTCTCCACTTGGAATAATTATGGTATCCCAAGTCATCGGTTTAAATTCCGAAGCGAGGAAAGATTGACTCTGTATTACAATCCGCAAACTAGAAATTCAGGTAAGGAATTCTGTTAACCGGGAGAAAGTGTTAGGCATTCCCGAGTTTCGTGGTTCTAGCACGGTCGTTCAACTGTTACAATTGGCTCAATTATCTAATTTTGGTATATGTTTTAACCTATGTACATTTTAACTTTTAACCATTTTTAAAAGAAAGATTTACAACGTTATTTTAAATATGTCTTGAACCACGTCACATAAATGCACCTGCAGTCTGCAACACATTCTATATAACATTGTTGAGATTTGGATTTGGATTACATAAATGTATACCCGATTATAAGAAGGTAAGTTATCAAAATAACGCGCCTAAAGCAACTAAGTGTTTGCAACTTTGCGAGGGCCATGGAAATTTAACTAGATGGCGCGCCTAGAATTCTAAGGATTAAACAAGATTAATTAAACGAGGGTCATGAAATTATAATTTTTATTTGGCACAGCACACCTCGAATTATTCTAACCAAAAGCTTTTTAAATTAAAACACGAGGGCTATAAACTATTCCTGTTTAATATGGCGCACCTCTACTAGTTAGACTAACTAAATAAAGTTTAAAGGAATTATGGCTACTTTTAAATTAATGCTCAAACCCAAATTATTAATTAAAGGTTCTCTATACTTCATTTTTCAAAGCTTGGGCCAAGCTTGAGACCCAAAAATCAATTGCAAAAGAAAGAGCCCAGACGCAAGAGCCTATAACCCCACTGGCCCATGTCTTCTTGTTTAGACCCAAGGGAACCCCCAACTTCCAAAAGAGCAAACATTAGCATTGTAAGATATCCAAACAAGTAAAAGAGGCGTTCCTTTACTGGGCTTCCTTAATCCCAAATTTCAGATACATAAAAGACAATCGATGGCATAAACATCATCATAATGCAAATCTAATTGAGACATGCTATTGAATTAACGACTTTACCTTTGAATTTCAATATTCAAGCACAAGTTAACTAATATGAACTTCCAATTTTATCCCATCATGCATTTTAGAATCAAATTTACTAAGTGAAAGGCCCTGCGATAACAACTCAAGTTATTGGGCTCATGAGACAAGCCCAAGAACCTGTAACTTATTACCCTCCTTACTAAAACCACACTGGTGCCATAATTAATGAAATACTCATGTTTGCATTTTAATTTTCTTAAACTAACTTCCCACAAACAAACATATAGGATTAGAACTAACATAGACCATTCAAAAGCTGTTTTAACTAAACGCAATAATGTGATGCTTTTCAGAGTGCAAAGCAGAGTCATGGACAAACACTCAATACAACAAGCTTTGATTTCAAACCAAGAATACTAACTGACACCTTCAAACGGTTTTTCCTTACAAAGTGTTTAACAGTTCATTCATACAAATAGAATTCAAACACTATTACAATACCCAATATTTTGAAATTACACACTTAATCTAAATAACTAAACCACCCTAAGCTATTAGCATGAACCAGCGACCCAGCATAAACCAGAAACTGAATTACCACAAAACTGAAGCATTTAATCACACGTAATGGTAGTAATTAACAGTATTTACGTCAAAAATTTAATGTTTCCATTTAAACTTTGACTTGGGTTTTCAGATATTCATACATGCTAGTCAATATTTAATTCCATGACAAGTTTTGAAGGTATACCTGGAAATCGCAAAAAAGAAAAAGAGGTGAAAGCAATAAACAGCAACAGCAATAGAACACAGCAACCAGAAATGAACTAGAAAATCAATTTTAAACCCAGCAAATGAGGTACAATAGTCCAGAAACCGACTTCAGTCAAACAGTGAACCAGAAAACCTTAAATTAGTCTCGATCACAATCCATTTCATACCCAAATAAAGTATAAATTGCTTCAGCAATTGAGGATCTCGAGATTTTAAGCAGAAAAGCTCAATCAAGCACTGTTCTCATCAAGTTTTTAGTCGTTTGTATTTTTCTGCAATTATATCTCTTAAAAATCTGCCTTGAATGGCAAGGAAGAGATGCCTTTATTGGCAAAGAAGTAGGGCAACCTAATTAGTAAACAAATTTGCACTTAGAACCTTTTTGAATTTTCTTTTTTGCTTATCAATCCCTAGCCAATTTTCCATTTTGCTTAAGTCCCTAATGTACTTACCAGATTATCAAAACAACCCTAACCCAGCTTCTTAGGAATCTTCCCCAATCTATTACAATAGATTCCCTATACCAATTACCCTTCTTAGCCATGTATATTACTACCTGAACCCAAAATGGGTCATGGATCTAATTTGACCCAATTTTCTAAAACAAAAGTGAGTCAGATTTTAACCTAAACCCACCCCACAAGATTAGAAGCCCAAACAGCCCCAATTGGCACTTGCCCCATTATCAAATTGCAACCCAAAATAACACATGCTGACTTGTTTTAGCAATTAAGAAATTAGCTTAAGTGATTTACTAATCCAATATTAACCAAACTAACAATTTTAAGCTAATTATATTACAGCCTATTAAGAGAAAGACTCCACCTACTCATGCATGAATAAAAGAAATTCCGGGACAAAAAATAAAAAAACAAAACAAGAAGATGAGAAGGAACAGAGAAGGAAAAAATAAATACTAAATTAGAGACAAAAGAGGATATGCCTACTACCGTTTGGACCATGAAGAAAAGGGCTCGAACCTTCAAACCTTCGGACTTCCGGTCAAATTTGATATTAATTGCATGTTCTCATGGAGAACAAACGAATAAAATCACATTAGACCGAAATTATTTACAGAATCTTGATTTGGATTTTAGGGTTCGACTTCTGATTCAAGATTCGAGGAGTTCCAGGGGTGTTCGAAGGGAGCTAAGTAGGTATTTGGAATGAGGGGAGGAAGGGTGTTCTAGGGTGTTAATTTGGGATCGATTGGTGATGGCGCCGCCTCCGGAAAAAGTTGGAATTTCATGGCGGCTGGTTAGGGTTTCGGTTTAGATCTAATATTTGAGCAATTTTAGACGGATTTGGGCTGAATGGATTGGAGATTTGGGAAGAGGGGGTCGAGGAGAGGCAATGGTGTAAAAATGGTGGAATTTGGTCGCCGCCGGCCATCGTGGGCGATTTCCTGCGGACGGCATTTTTTTTGGGTCTCTGAGGGTGTGAAAGAGATGAGAGATGGGGGTGATGAGAAATTCAGACACTTAAATACCAAGGAGTCCTAAGTTTCGATCCGTTGGATCAGTTTGATCCAACGGCTGAGATGATGGGGAGCCGGAACGGCGTCCTTTGGCTAAGCTGGGCGGGTGAACCGGTTTTGGGAGCGGGTCAGCGCCTGGATTGGATGGGCACCCGGGTAACAAAAGGAAATTAAGGGGGATTCGTTTGGGCCTGGAGGTTTGGGTTTAAAGAAAAGCCCAAAACTTCTGATCTCTCACTTCTCTTCTCTTTTAATTATTTCAAAAACTCTTTTTTTTCCTTTATATTATCTTTTTTTTAAAAAGAACAACAAAATAAAACTTAAATTACTTCTTAAAACTAAAATAATCCTACAAAATTAAATTAATTAACTTCAACTAACAATTACTCCAAGTAATTAAAACCTAATTTAAGGAGAAAACTACCTAAATTCCAAAATTAGAATTAAAAGTGAAACAATAACTATTTTTGGGATTTTTTCCAATTTTTATAAAGTAACTAATTTACTACTTAACTCAAAATGCAAAGTTAAATCCTAAGTGCAAATGCGATATAATTTTGTATTTTTTATTACTTAAATGAAATAAACATGCACATACAATATGCAAACAATTAATGAAAAATACCACAAAAATCCACAAAGTTACAAACAATGGGAAAAATTATTTTGTTTTGAATTTTTGGGAGTAATTCATATAGGAATCAAATCACGTGCTCACACATATCGTCCATAAAAGGCAAAAGTAATAACTAATGCCATGAGTCGCAGATCTGAAGATAGCTTAAGCTTACATAAAGGTTGATCAAACAGAAGAGGAAATTAAAGAGTTACATCAACTAAGTAAATCAAGAGTCTGATTATTGGACCCAGAAAATTATAGACCTCATGATTGAGAACATTACAGGATCACTCTTAAATATCAGAGGTACAAGAGAGATAGTACAGTAGCCACATTCTATAAGGGCATCAGAAGAATACCAGCCTCATAAGAAGTCAGTATGAAGCTCTCACTGGGTTATGTATACACCAAAGGTGCAAGTATGATAATAAAGCTTCAAGTTATGGATGTGAATTATACCTATATGGAAGGAAGGTCATGAAAGAGATACAAGATGTGATGCAAGATTTAAGGTAAGTAAGGTAAAGGTGAACAACGTACGCAATGCCCAAATGTAGGAGGTTGTGAATAGTCCATACATTGGATAGAAACTAGAAGCACAGGGATTCAGTATCCAGGAATGATAGCGGCGTCGTCAGTGGCATATCTTCCAGCTTATGGTATCTAGGTATCGAGGAGGCTAATTAAGAGAGTAAAGAAGAGTTAGAGACGATGTGATGTCTCGCTTGATATTCCTGAATGACATAAGGAAATCTATTATGCAAGCACGTTGAAGGAAGGTTGTGAGTAGTATAAATAGATATATGTAGGATATAAGCTAAAGTATGGTAAAGAAACAAGGTTATAGGAAGACAGGAATAAGGACAATAAAGGGCAAATGAGAAGGTGACGAGAAATAGATAATTTCTCAGGATTAAGCCCGCTAAAACAAGAGATCTGATGATTTCTCGAAGTTATAGAAAGCTCAATATGGCCTGAATGAACTCAAAGGAGTTACTCATCATAAGTAGCATTTAAAAGCGATGGAATGTTGCCCTAATAGTAGAATAAGGGTGCAATTGTGGTAGATAAAGAATGACATTTGGGCATTCGATTGAGCAATGATTTGAAGAAAGGGATTAGGAATTGTACGGGATTAATTTATCCACGTAAGGTGAAGCACATTGTGATGCTAGGAAATACGGTTATGGAAATATAGTATCACCCCCACGTGGGTCAGGAAATTACTTCAAATGTTCCTCAATGCCATGTGAGCCCTAGTGATTATGTAAGAAGTTCCAAGTTATCAGTGGTAGATCAATATTAAAGTGAATCAGAAATGGATGGAAAAAAGTCACAAAGTATGAGATGAGATTAGGCCGTTATTCTTAAGATGAACAGCAATGAGGGAGCATTAAAGGACTTGGATTTATACATATAGGATAAGCATCAAAAGTAACCGCGATTTTGGTAGAAGCCCTTAGTAAGGATAAATCGAGGTAAGAGTTATGGTATAGTATGACCTACCTGGATGCAGTAAAGTCATACGGATGGATAAACGAAATAAGGTATAGTAATATTCTTGAGTTCAACAAAGTACCGAACGATGAATTTTGGTATACCCATAGATGCCCAGAGGGACATCTTATCAATCTCTGTATATGTTTACCAAGTGAGTCCTAGAAGGTAGCAAAAGTTATACAGGCTGTATGAGAGAAGGTAGCAAAAGTTACGAGATTGGAAGAATCCCGACCACATGTCGTGGTGTAAGAAAGAGACATACAGGTGGGAATACCATAGACTTTGGATTTATTCACAAAACAACTGCCTAAGATGGCAAGGAGAGTACTAAAGCATTCGCAAGGACTATAGGCTTTGATAATGATAAGTGCATCGGTCAGCATTCGAGGACGAATGTTCCAAAAGGGGAATGATGTTATACCGCATATATTCGTACACTAAAATTTTCGTCGTAAGTTAATCGACGTAAGTTCGGAATGAGACTATTTTGGGATTATAAGTATTATGCTATTTCAAACACGTGATGAGTAAATTCGTGAAGGTGAGAGGTAAGTAAATCGAAGAAAATAAATTTCGTCGAAGTTTGTCATGTTGGGATAAAATATGGCCCGAACTAAAATACCCAGTATTTATGGACTAGTGCCATACAAAGTACCACATGACCATGATAGTAAGGTGTATAAGGTATGCTAAAAGTGAGTAGTATTTTAAGTAATATGAGATAATCCTTAATTATGTGAATTATTGGATAATAGGGAAATTAAATAATTAATTAATAATTAGTGGTTGATTAATTAGTAACCTTTGGATATTGATAAAAGCCCCTAACGTGGCAGCCAATAAAAAACCAATAAGATGACTCATGAATCATATGGAAAGTTGGCAAAAATTGGTGAGAATTGTGGCTTAGTTATCATATATGTGGGGCCCACACCCAAGGTTAAAAGACTTCTCAAAATTCACTTTGTAATCTCTACAAAGTAATGAAGATGGATTCAGGAAATTCTCAAGAGATCATTTTGTATGATGGTAACGTGAGTTTCTTCTACAAAAATCATACGAGACTACCTAATCTTATAGCAATGAGATTTTGCGATTCTAAGGGAATACGATACAATCTTTTTTGAGAATATCATACGAATTTTTTTCTTGCTCCGATCTTGCCAATTACATTTGCCACAATTGACATGTATTAGAGGAATTGTCAAGAGAACCGGCTCAGGTATGTTAAGGCTATCCCTTCTTTTCTTTTGGCATTATCTATACGACACAAGCGAAACGACCAAATGCACAACTTCCATAAATTACTCTATTCGTAGAAATACTAGAGATGTGTATATTCTTATTCTCCCATATGTCATATTATTCTATCATCTATTTTATGGGTCTAAAAAATACGTAAATTGGTAAAGTTTATTTCATGATATTAATCAGAGGCATAATGGTCTTATGACGTACCGAAAGATTTTATTAACGTATTTCATATGCATCTCATGCATTTATACATGCACATTGACTATGACCAGATAGCGTCATATACGTGTATATATATGTGTACTTTCATAAAATTTAAAAAAAATACAAAAATAGTACCTTATTTTTATCTTTATATAATCTTAAAAATACATAAAATAAATATAATAGTTTCATCTTTTAATATAGTTTAGTTTAATTAATTAAAATTAGTTTTGCATTATATAGTATAGTTATCCGATATTAAAGGAATTTAGCTATGGTTTTGAACAATAATTTTGGAGCCTTAGGACCCAATTCGGACTTGGCCCAAACAAGACTTGTCCAATACCTATTAAACCCAAAATCCTAAAAACCCTACTTACTCACCTTTAATACACATTTTGTTGATGAGACACGACCTAGACCTAAGAGAAAATAGATCCGCCCTTTTTACAATAGACCACCCCCTGAACATTATGATCTTTAGCACATAATACTAGACAAAAAAAGGCAAAATACCTTAAACTACCCATAAACTTTGCTCAAACTATTAGTATCCTCTTTGAACTATACCCGATCTTAATTACCCCCCTCAACTTAGCCTTTCAGGGTCAGCACCCCCTAGACGCTGATGTGGCAAAAAGTGTGAGTGTACTCGCCTGCCACGTGGATTTTTCTGTCAATGTGGTATTTTTTTACCCTTTTAAGAATATTACTTTTTAGATAATCTTTTTCGAATAAAATTTATAATAAAACTTGGATATAACTACATTGTTTAGGCAAAATATTTTTATTTTTGGCAAAAAATAATAAGTTTTAGTATCTAATCTTTTTTTAAATTTGACTTGAAAATAAAGATTTGTACAATTTAAATAAATAGTCAAGGCATCTAAAAAGTTATAAAATATATGTTGAAATAAATAGTCATTGCATCAAAAGAAGAAATAACAAGAGTGTACAATTGCACTTGTAATTTCTTGCAATTGTACACTCTTTTTATTTTCTCTTTTGATGCAATGACTATTTATATCAACTGTGCATTTTTTTTTTAGGTAAAATCTGTAAAAGAAAAAAAAAAAAAACACAACAAATTAGAGCACCGTAATCAAGATCTATATAAAAAAATTATAGCCAAAATAATTAATTTCAAACTATGTATTTTTTATAACTTTTTAGATGCCTTGACTGTTTATTTCAATTGTATAAATCTTTATTTTCAGATCAAATTCAAAAAAAAATATTTAGCATGAATAATGTAGTTCTATCCAAGTTTTATTATAAATTGTATTCGAAAAAAATTATCTAAAAAGTAATATTCTTAAAATGATAAAAAAAAATATATTTTTTTTAAAAAAATGCCACACAGACAAAAAAATCCATCAGCGTCTAGGGGGTAATGACTCTCAAAAGGCCAAGTTGAGGGAGGTAATTAAGACCGGGCATAGTTCGGGGAGGATATTAATAATCTGAGCCAAATTTAAGGGTGATTTAAGGTATTTTGCCGACAAAAAAACTGCTGCTTCTTCTCCAGTCGAAATTCCGGCAAGCTCGAACTTTACGCATCTCAGATTCGTTCAATTTGTCATCTCTCGAATTGCTGTGATATCATTGTTTCCTCTGCCGGCTCAAGGCTCTGTTCGAGGTTCCGTTCCCGTTGGCATCTCTGGTCGCTGTAATTTTTAGGCCAGATTCTGATTTTGCTTTTCAGATCCTTGTTGTTTAGTTTGTCAAACTCTGTTTTTGATACGAAAGATGACATCACAAAATTCCTGATAAGAATTGTACGGTAGTTTATTGAGGACTCGCGAGTTTCATATCATATGTGGAGATCTGACAGGGGTTGTTTTGAATGAATTTCCACCTGAAAAGGTAAAAGCACTCCAAGAGCGGCTGGAAGCCATGTAGAAAACAGGTAATTGCAGGAACCTTATTTAGACAAAACTTAAAAAATGAAAATCTTTTTCTTTGTCATTAAGCCTTTGAGTATGTTCTTTCATGTCCATTATTTATGAAAACCTTTGTTTATGTCTTTCTAGGTTTCACTAAATTATACAAGTGTAGGCTGGCCTGTTTTGTTTATGGTATTTGCTTTAAGAAAAAGTTATTGAACTTATTATTAAATTTCCATTTTTATATATATGGCATTTTGTTCCTTTCTCCATTTATTTAGGCTTCAAAAGGCAAAAGCTTAATTGTATGCAGGCATATGTATCTGTTTGAATCTATTGAAATGTGTTTATCAATATTTCTTCCAGTAGGCTTGGTAAATGAATGTCACTGAGGTTCGCATGACGTAGTTTTGATATATAATTTTTAAATTCGGGGGTATATTTATGTAATCCGATCATAATTTTCAAAATTTATAAATTAAACATGTTGTAGATCGTGAGTACGGCTTCCGTGACACAATTCGCAATGTATACAAAAACAAACGAGTGTGAGCTAATCGTGACTTGTTCAAGTAATTTTCATAAATCCTAAAAGTGGTTAATTAATTAATTAAATGCGGTAGGAGGAATAAAATGCATAATAGGTATAAATATGTAATTAATCATGTAACTAGGCCAAATAATAATAGTTGAGCGACCGTGCTAGAACCACGGAATCCGAAAATGCCTAACACCTTCTCCCGAGTTAACAGTATTCCTTACCCGGATTTTTGTGTTCGCAGACCGTAAATAAGAGTCAACTTCCTCAATTCGGAATTTTAAACCAATGATTTGGGACACCATAAATTATCCCAAGTGGCGATTCTGATTTTAATACAATAAATAATCTCATTTCGATTGTCACGTAAATTGAAAAAACTCCCTTATACCCCCTTCCGAGGGTAGAAAAAGGAGGTGTGACAGCTCTAGCGACTCTGCTATGGTCAAGAACCCAGGATCTCTGGTTCAGGGTTCAAGAATTCGATCTTAGAATAATTTTTATATTTGAATTTTATTTATTATCTGAGTTTTATTACGTGCATGGGCCTAACGTGCTAAATGCCGCTTTTTACCGCTTTGATACTATCTGAACTGTATATAAACTGCTACGAAACCCCCCTCTTCTAATCTTCTAGGAAGTGCACGCTGGCGTGACTTTTTTCCTATTAGTGTCATACCCTAATTTAGAACGAGGTTCGGACAAATTATAAAGC
>MU779270.1:158958-218424 GCA_026770625.1 Nicotiana glauca | reverse complement strand
AACTTAGCAATTAGGCAATTATATCAGGTAGACATGCTTTCCTAGTCTAACATAAGTAATAGGCTTCAAGTAATATAAAGCAAATAAGAAAGAAAGTTAAATGTTAACAGCTTAAGTAAAACAGGATTTTCATCAATCGGCTCAAGTACAACTTCATATTCCGTGATTACAAGGATCTAAGAGCCTAAAGGATCAATTTACCACAAATAAATCCGAGCACGCACTCGTCACCTCACGTGCAAGAATACAATCAACATAGAAGACTCCAATCCTAAGGGAAAGTCCCCCACACAAGGTTAGGCAAGATACTTACCTCGAACCGGCTAACATCAACTAGCAAATACGTTCTTGCCACGAGTTCTCCACTCCAAATGGCCCAAACCTAGTCAATTAAATCATACACTGTAAATAATATCGCAAATAACTGATTCCACTGTAATATTTAGAGTTAGGGCGCGAAAATAGATAAAATGACCAAAATGCCCTCCATCCAACGTCTCGGAATCGAATAATTTTCACATTTTCAGAACCCTTGTACTCTCACGAGTCTAACCATACCAAAATTACAAAATTCCCATAACATTTCGACCTTCAAATCAGTGATTCTATCCAAGAGGGGTTTCTACCCTTTTTCAACAAAAATTCTCAGATTAAACACCAACACTTGATATAGATTCGAGTTATACAACTAAAATTGGGTTAAGAACACTTACCCCGTTGATCTCCAAGAAAATCTGTCCAAAAAACGCCCAAACCGAGCTCCAAATTGATAAAAATGAGAAATGGGAACGAAATCCCATTTCCAAAACTTAAACATTCTGCCCAGGCAATTTTCCGCTTCTGCGGTAGCGGTCCCGCTTTTGCGGAAAGACCAACCGCTTCTGCGGTCTCCTTCAAACCCCCCGACAAACCGCTTATGCGGTCTTCCCATCGCAGAAGCAAGTTCGCTTCAGCGAAAAAATCTTCGCTTCTGAGGTTCCTGGACCAAATGCCCACTTTCTCTTATGCGGTTCCCTGGCCGCTTATGCGGCTCCAAGACTGCAGAAGCGAAAATATCAGAAGCAGTAGACCAAAAATCTTCATAAGTCTTTAAATTCTCTGTTTAGCCATTCGAAACCTTCCCGAGGCCCCCGGGACCTTAACCAAAAATACCAATACACCTTATAACGTTATTCAAACTTGTTCCAATTATTAAAACACCTTGACTAACATCAAAATCTTCAAATTACATCAAATTCAAACCTAAGTTCTTTCAAAGCTTCAAAAACACGCATTCGATCAAAAACTCGACCAAACCACGTCCAAATGACCTGAAATTTTGCACACACATCCCAAATGACATGACGGAGCTACAGAAATTTCCAGAATCCAAATCCGACCCTCGGATCAAAAACTCACCATCGCACCGAAAACTTCAAAAATTCAAACTTCGGCATTTCAAGCCTAAATGAGCTATGGACCTCCAAATAACATTCCTAACATGCTCCCAACCCCGAAATAACCTAACGGAGCTAACAGAACCATCGGATTTCCATTCCGAGGTCGTCTTCACACTTTTCCAACTACGGACCATTTTTCAACTCTTAAGATCTCATTTAGGGACTAAGTGTCCCAAAACACTCCGAATCCTAATACCGAACATCCCGACAAACCAAAATAGAAGAAATGAACTTAGGAAAAGCAGTTAATAGGGGATCGGGGCATGAATTCTAAAAACAACCGGTCGGGTTGTTACAAGCCCGGTTTCACGTTTTAGGTGTATAACAAGAGTTGAACATCAGATTTGCTTGACAGATTACGCCACTTAATCCAAAGGTGTAGGACATGGTCATTAGAGTTGGTATCCACATCTGATAAGTTCCTACTTTGTAGTTTTCTTGTTAGGAATCATCTCTTTCCATTGTCCTTTACTCTGTTCCTTTTGTCTTGTTTACTTCCTCTTCCTGAGTCTGTTTCGTCAGAACAAGTGAGAAATGACTTCAAAATTTGACACCAACTTTCCAGTTGCACAAAATGGGATCCGGATAGCACATCAAAGTGGCATAAGTCAGGAAAGAACAACATGCGCACTGAGTTGGTAACAATCCACGTGCTTTGGGATTCTTGTGAAATATAAAGGTTCGGTATGTATTAATTCATGAACAATGCAACAGATAGAGGGTGTTGGGTCTGAATGGCTCAAACACATTTTCTGTGATAAGTTTGACAGAGAAAATGGTTAACCAATAACAAGCAAGGTCTTCCAAGTGGAAACCAAAGTTATCATGGAAAGTGAAGGAGCAATAAACCTCAAGGCCAGGACCAGTGGCATACGTCTGGAAAGAACAACAAGCGCACTGAGTTAGTAACTGTACGTGGAAAAATCTGAAGACTTGATTTTTGATATCAAGACATTTCGGAAGCTTTCCCCGAGACCCCGAGGGTGGGAGACCGCGATCAAGTTCTCAACCTCAAGGCTCGTCGAAGTTAGGCTCGGAAGAAACAGGGTCCTAGGTCGGGATAAAAGGGGAAGCACCCTAGGCACATGGCTACGCCTGATAGGCCTGGCCTATCTGGAGCCTACAGTGAGGCCCAGCATCAAGCCGTCCCATCTTTGTACTCTTGCAATTAATACACTTGTACTATACCGAGTCCCCTTGCCTATATAAGGGGGACTCGCCCTACCTTGTAGGGGACTAATGTTGCTCCACTTCTCCACAAATGCAATAATCTCTCTCTCTCTCTCTCTCTCTCTCTCTCTCTCTCTCTCGTTCTTCTAAATTGTCTATCTTTATCGACCTTGAGGTTGCCTTAGCACTTTATCACTTTCTCATTTGTTCTTCGTTACTTTGCTCAATATTGGTGGTATAGAGTCTTGCTTAACGATATTTTTATCTGTTATCCCCTTCCCAACTACCCTCGATAGCCCAAGATAGGCTCCAACCTAAGCCCCGAGGTATCTACTGGTTGGCTTTACGCCCGAGCAATAGCTCCCTACTTGTTCGATTACTACTTTGCTTAACTCGATTTTTATCGTTTTAACTCACGCTTTAGCACTAACCTCCCTAACAAACTAGCTCGGGGATAGATCACGTATTTTTAGAATCCCATTTACAAATTTACTTGTTGTTACCATTTTCACGGTAAACTGTTTGGCGCCCACCGTGGGGCTAAAAATAATAGTGATTATTTTCTTGCTAGTTTCGTCACTCGAGCGCACGACATCTTTCACACTTTTTCTTGACCAAGATCTTTCAATTTCAGGTCCAGATCGATAGAGGAAATCGAGAACGATAACCCCAAATATCACAATGAAAATAGTATGGTCGTTCCAACAACTGGAGCAACACCACAGGACCCCGATAACATATCTAGATTAGTTCATGCGGATGCGGATCTGCACACAGCTCAGTAGGGCAACGAAGTCTCACACACTAATGACGACACACAGCACGTCGACCAACAGGAAGCCCAAAAAATCCCAACCCAAATGGAACAGGAAATTAATCTCCATATTATTTTTGAAATGTTGCAGGAATGACATTTGGCTATCGCTCAGCTATAGAGTCGCCCGAAGATTCCCAACACGGCAGCACTAGAAATATCTCCTTATGTCAAGCCAGTATCCGAGGTATCGGGCAATGACGGACCTACAACTTACCCCGTAGCGGTAAGGATGTTGGAAGAACTTATCGAAAGAAGTGAATCATTCTCGCAGAAACTCCTATAGCAATTGTCTCCCGAAGATACGATCCCGAAACTTATTTTGCGAAAGTCGAAAACAACGAATCTCCTAGACGTGACAGGACCTCAAATCCTTACGGGCGCATCACCACTTACGCACGCTCGTCCAAGAACAGCAACATCCAAAATAATGAAATTGAGCCCATCCAAATAAGGAGATTTGAAGAAGCTCCCTCGAAAGAAACCATGATACAGCGCCACTGCTCGGCACCTTACCTCGAGGACTCGCTCACCGTATCGACGTAGTCCGCGACAGTATGGCTGATGCCATCAAAGCAATGCTAAGAGGGACCAATACATCTGAGGCCGAACAGAGAAGAGATAAAGTGGTACGGGAAGCCACACCCCGCTCGTCGACAAGACAAATGAGATGGCTCCCGATTTTAAGTAGTTGGGCGGCACAGGCCTTCGCCCAAAAAGTAAACAAAGTGTACCCGGTGACTCCAGGGCATTTCAAGCAAAGCCTGATCAGATATCCAGTCAAGGCTTGGTTGGATGCCCGCAACCGACACTGGTCCCGAATCAGGGTCGTAGACGACCATTCGGGAACCTTCTCGGGTTTGACATATTCGGGTAGATTCTTGGCAAAAACTCTGACACTGAGCGAATGGAGCCATCATCCGTGTGGCACAAACAGAAGAGGTGATTCGAGATGCAACACGCCTCGAAACAACAAGGCAGTAGCCCGAGGACTACACCCTCGAGGAACCTCCAATGGTACTAGATTCAACCAGACACAGCCGACAAGGAAACCTCTCCTAATAGAGTACGACTTCAACATTGCAGTTCCAAGCATAGTGGTCACCATAAGCAAAGCCGGGAACTCCAGATGGCTCGGACCTATTCAACTGAAACCCATCAAAGGAAATAATGGCCCGCTATGGGAATCACGAGATGCTTGGGATCATAGACCCAAAAGAGCAGCAACTATGCCATTCAACAAAAGTATCCACAAAGTGTCACCGAGCGAGAAGACACAGATCCAGCTCCACGAGAGGAAGGAGATCGGGAAAAATAGAACCGGCGAGCCGCGGCACATCTTCACGGCTGTGAAAGGATGGCAGCACTCCGCAAAGATTCATAGAATGTAGAGTGCAAGTGCCCATCACCAGAAAGTGACGGCCCCCGAAAATGCTCCCAAAGGACACCCTCTCGCTCAAGGAAAGGGACGCCAAGATTCCACCTTGGCATCGCAGTAACATATTGGTAATCCCCTCTTTCATTCGACTTATTTCCAATAAAAGGTGTGTTTATGAGTACAGGTGGTTTAGACGACTGTACCAACGATGTCAGGCCAAAGCCGATAGGACAATCCGGACCGGCATCGCCCTCACTCTGAATCTCTGACGAGTTCTTGATGGAAATTGCCACAATGACGAAATTGCTCCCTCTGCACAGCCTGCCCAAGCTCAAGCTGATACATCGAGCACACAGGGCGCAAGCACTTTATACAGACAACAGTAGATAAATCGCTCGCATTCAACTCCGACCCTGCTCCGCCAAAGGTGTAAACCCCACAACAAACGCAGGGATAAAGTATTTAGCCACGAGAGATGAGAGGAGATCCCTTACCATACGTCCCATCACTGGCATTGCCCTTGAATTAGGTCAAAGGGTAAGCACAATCATATCTTCGGCCAGGCCTGGCCGGACGCAGCAGACGGCTACAACAGGGCTCGCTCCCCGAAATGCCGCCTATGCACCTTGCAGAGAGGAAGAACTACTATTACCTCTTTATCATTTCCATTCTTTTATTTTTGCTAACCTGTATGCAGCAGCCAGCTGAGGCATTCCGTAGCTCTGGATCCCGCTCGAGGATCCGCGGCCCCTACGGGGCCCGCCGAGCATTCTTTTCTCGACCGAGTTTTTAACATAAGGAAGGTTCCGCCAACAAGATTATTAGTAGGGCTGCACACCCCCAAGAAGGGGACCCAATGAGAACGCAATCCTCTCTTCTAAAAGTTCCAATGCGGAATCATACAAGCACATCGGATAATCGGAGAAGTCACACCCATGTGGGCCAAACTCATAGCAATAGGACAACATGTATTTATAACTTATATTTTCGCCAATCCATAAAGAATAGTTTTTAAGCATTTTACGCTTCGGAGAAGACTATTTTGGCATATTCACAGCAAAAACCTCTCCGCTAGATTTATTTCGAGATACTCGGAGACTTAAACAAATTGGTACCCGGATGACCCCAGGATCGAAACGCCGGGCTCATCGACCTTATGATGCAACTTCGAGCTCACGAGAAGTGGTCTTTAGGCTTAAACAACTCGATGACTAGGTGACTGCCGCCAATCTCCACATACTGGAAAATCCAAAATCGTAAAACCCTAACGAGTAGCCTCGATACAACCAGATTTATTCTCTACAAACCGTAAGACCTCAACAGGCATGGCAAACTATAAGACCTCAATAGGCATGAAAATCTCGCAGTTTAGGCTATACATCGCATTTATAAGAATCCCTAAAGGGAATACCCTCGGTGTAGATGCCTAAAACTGCCTCTTGGGATCAAAAATGGCCCCGGAAAAATGCATATGACTCCGATCAAAATGGCTGATATAGTCCAAACAACGCGACTCGGGGATGCCCGACTGTCGCTAAAAAATCCTCCGAATATACTTCGAAAAGAACCGATTAAAAAACAAGCTTCCCTCAACAGGAAAAAATTGAGTCCCGACCACATCGGCTTCGAAATCGCAAGAGCGTTGATCTACTCAAACTATGAGCTATAAACCTTACGAGGTGCTCAAAACATCGCCGACTACGACTTGAAATCGAGGTTATTTTAGAACCGACGACGGGTCAGGCAAAAATATTCAATAAGACCTGAACGAGAGGAAACAAAGACTACAAAAGCCTTCGGGCCTCATATCAAAAGAACTCTACGACCAAACAGTGTAAGAGCCATTGTCACCAGCTACACAAGCCTCCGGGCCTCATATCAAAAGGTCTCTACGACCATACAGCGTAAAAGCCATTATCGCCAACTTGAAAATTGACAACTTGAGGATTAAAGCGAGCTTGAATCGTAACCCTATTCAGAGACTGGATCCAAAATAGTTAACTAAGAAAAGCCTCTCGGACGCATACTAAAAGGTCTCAACGACCAAACAATAGAAAGGCCATCGCCGCTGGCCGAAAACTCAATAAGATTTGAGGGTTGATTACAGCTCGAGTCGCAATGCGACTCGGAGACTGGACCCAAAAATTATAATACGCCCAAGGGCATGACATCGACGCCACAACCGCCAACTGGAATCTCCGGAAAGATTAAGGGTCAATTACAGCTCGAATCGCAATGCTACTTGGAGACTGGACCCGGAAAATCCCCAAATGCCCAAGGGCAAAAAATAAAAACCATTATCGCCAGCCCGAATGGGCTTAAGGGTAAGTTAAGCTCAAGTCAGATCCCGACTCGGTGACTGAACTCAAGGAAAATTCAACCACAACACTCCTAAATGCACAGCCCAAACGAAGCTATCGTAGGTCAAGACAAATCTGAGACTGAACTCGAGGACATTAGCAATTTATCACTTTCTTAGTTGTTGTTCATTACTTTGCTCAATATTGGTGGTATAGAGTCTTGCTTAACGATATTTTTATTTGTTATCCCCTTCCCAACTACCCTCGATAGCCCGAGATAGTCTCCAACCTCAGCTTCGAGGTATCTACTGGTTGGCTTTACGCCCGAGCAATAGCCCCCTACTGGTTCGATTACTACTTTGCTTAACTCAATTTTTATCATTTTACATCACGCTTTAGCACTAACTGCCCTAACAAACTAGCTCGGGGATAGATCACATATTTTTAGAATCTCATTTATAATGTTGTTACCATTTTCACGGTAAACAATAACAATCAACGTGCTTTGGGATTCATGTGAAATACAAAAGGTCAGTATATGTCAATTCATGAACAATGAAACAGATAGAAGGTGATGGGTTTGAACGGATCAAAGGTATTTTCTGTGATAAGGGTGATAGAGAAAGTGGTTAGTCAATAAACAAGCAAGGTCTTTCGAGTTGAGATCAAAGTTATCATGGGAAGTGAAGGAGCAATCGCCCTCAAAGCCAAGGCCACAAACCAACCACCATGTTTAAACTCACAAGTTTTCTTTGTTTGAAACAGAGACGAAAATTGTGTCCAAATCAAAGCTTGGAAGCTTAAATTTTTCGAGTGTCATGCCCAAATTTTGTCAGCGCAAAGGCGGTTTGAGAAGGGGAAAGAAAAATTTGTTCGATCTGCAGGAACCCTTCATGAGGAAAAGCATGGCTCAGGGGCAAGGAATTTTGTTCGTTTTGCAGAGATCCTCCAAGAAGAGAACATGGCTCAAGTAGGTTCACTCTCGGCTTCTCAGGACCCTCCTGGATAATGGGATTTAATTTGAAGTTCTCAAGACCCTCATGGAAAATGGGATTTAATTTAAAATTTTCAGGGCCCTCCTAGATAATGGGATTTAATTTCAAGTTTTCAGGACCCTCCTGGATGATGGGACCTAGTTCAATTTCAAGACTTTCATAGATAACAAGATTTAGCGTAAGTCCTACCTTTAGGAAATATAGTTTGGTTTTAAAGTTTTCACTCTTAAGATGAGATTTAATTTGAAATTTTTAATGGGATTTAGCTTTTAAATTCTCATAGCTCTTTTGGATATAATATGATTCGATAAGCACTCACAGATGCGCCTAGATACCAACTGGGGAAAAACATTTCTTTTATTTTGTCTGTTTTGTTGTAATGACTGGTGCCCACCTGGAGAACAAGGGAATACAATTTAAGTTTCGGCAATCAGGTGCCCACCTGGAGAACGAGGGAATACATTTCAAGTTTTTGGCAATCAGGCACCCACCTGGAGAACAAGGGAATGCAGTTCAAGTTTTGGCAATCAGGCGCCTACCTGGAGAACAAGGGAATACAGTTCAAGTTTCGGCAATCAGGCGTCCACCTGGTGAACAAAGGAATACAATTCATGTTTTGGCAACTAGGTGCCCACCTGGAGAACAAGGGAATACATTTCAAGTTTTTGGAAACCAGGCATCCACCTGGAGAACAAGGAAATACAGTTCAAGTTTTGGCAATCAGGCACCCACCTGGAGAACAAGGGAATACATTTCAAGTTTTTGGCAATCAGGCGCCCACCTGGAGAACAAGGGAATACAATTCAAGTTTTGGCAACCAGGGGCCCACCTGGAGAACAAGGGAATACAGTTCAAGTTTTGGCAATCAGGTGCCCACCTGAAATCAAGGGAATACATTTATGTTCAAGTATCGGCAGTAGGCACCCACTTGTAGAACAAGAGAAGTCATTTCAGAATTCAATTCAAGTTAGAAGTAGCAGAAGTTCACGGTAAGAATGTGAGTCAACAGTTCGAGATGATCAATAGAAGTTAGTCTCAGTCCAGAATATAAAAAAAAGTGAATCCAAAATGCAGAAGTAGCGAAAGATGAGAACTTCTCAAGACATGGCTGAAATCACGAGCATTGCTTGTCCGGTCTTGATTCGAAGAAGAATGAACTAGCACCTGCAGCTAGCAAGCGTTGAGGTTCAAATCTAAAGTCTGTATGAAGAACCATTCAAGACTTAAGATCAAGATTCAGAAGACTTAAAGATAGGAATCTTGTAACTCATAGTTAACAGGCTTAGTTAATCTTTTTCATTTTTTGATTTCGATATAATAACAGGACCGCAGACCAGAACCTCGACAGAACGGCATCTCGACCAGCTCTCCACTTCGGTATACTACATCATTGTTCCTACTTCTGAACTACATGTGGCCTAATTCCTTTATAGCCAAGGATATATAGGTAGCTCAGATACCAGGGCTCGGTCACATTCTCCTTTCTCTTAGTTTTTGGTCTCCCTAAATAAGGTTGGATCAAAAAACCTATCTAGTCATTCTTTATCATAAAATACTCGTGTTTTCAGTCAAAGAGGGGCAGATGTAGACATGTAAATTTTGACCCTCC
Source organism: Nicotiana glauca (assembly GCA_026770625.1). NCBI lineage: Eukaryota > Viridiplantae > Streptophyta > Magnoliopsida > Solanales > Solanaceae > Nicotiana > Nicotiana glauca. Next base: position 208,719 of record MU779270.1, on the reverse strand, counting down.
CTTAGATTTTACATATTTTAGCATTTAAATACTTAGTTTATGTCTAATATAGTTATTTCAACTAATTTTGACTCTTTTACTTTATTTCGTCACAAATGAAAATTAAAAAAAAATATTTATTGTATGTAGCTTTCATAAAATCAAAAAAAAATATTCAAAAATTGTTACGACCCGAATTTCCCACCATCAGGAGTCATGATGGCGCCTACTGTCGGAGCTAGGCAAGCCAAGCATTTAAACATTTTCTGATAACAACCTAACAATAATAATAATAATAATAATAATAATAATAATAATAATAATAATAATAACGTATCATTTAAATAAAAGCGGAAGTGTTTAAAACATAGATAACTGAAAACCCAAAATGCGGAAGTTTAATATTTCTCTACCCAAGATTGGTGTCGCTATCTCATGAACCACTAAAGAGTGCTACAAACAAGTCTGAATAGAAATACATAAATGTCTTTCTCAGTAAGATGAAAACAAACTGAAAGCATAGAAAGGGACTCCGGCCCGCGAACGCCAGCTAGGCTACTACGTAAGTCCCTGGACTGAATTCAGCTTCCGGTCAATATCCTACTGCTGTGGTCCAAAAGCTGCTCCGTTACCGTGATCTGTGCAAAAGAGCACAGAAGTGTAGCATCAGCACAACCGACCCCATGTGCTGGTAAGTGCCTGGCCTAACCCCGGCGAAGTAGTGACGAGGCTAGACAGGACTACCAATCAACCTGTACAGTTCAATATATATATATATATATATATATATACACACAATAAAAGTGAAGAATATAGAAATTAAACAGTTAAGAGGGAGGGAAGCATACTATGGGGGAGTACAGTCCGGAGATAAAGTCAACAATTTAAGTAAGAAATAGGGAAATAAAAATAATTAATGAGAGCAGGAAAATCAACAGTTGCACGACATCAACCTTCGTGCTTTTACTCTCATTCTCACCAAAAGCAATCAAATAAAGTGCACGGCATCACCCTTCATGCTTTCCCTCACATAACTCTCATATCATGGTACGAAATGATCCTTCGTGCAATTATAATCAAATCAAAGCACGGAATGTTCCTTCGTGCAAATATAATCAAAACATGGCACGGAATGACCCTTCGTGCAAATATAATAAAAAAATGATACGTAATGACTCTTCATGCAAATATAATTAAAACATGGCACGGAATGACCCTTCGTGCAAACATAATCAAAACATGGCACGGAATGACCCTTCGTGCAAATATAATCAAAACATGGCACGGAATGACCCTTCGTGCATTATCACTCTTCCTCACCCAAACAGTAATCACAACCAAACGGGGCGAGGGAATAAACAAATAATAAGAAATGTCCTGGCAAAGGGAATTACACAATTAACAGCTAAATCTCGGCAAGGGAGCAACAACAATAACTTTCACATCCCGGAAAGGGAGAATAATCAATATACTCAAACCATCCCGGCAAGGGATTAATCATAATACCTTCTATTTCCTTCATTTCTTACCCAATAATCTTTTTATTGTTCGATCCAACGCTCCAAAGAATTTACAACTCACAATCAATCCTCATACTCTTCACATTTCATAGGATTCATCAATTAATATTGTAGAGTCATAACAATATCGGAATAAGTACAAACAAGGACCCACGGTCATGCTAGACACCGGTGTATAGATACTCGTCACCATGCCTATACACCGTACTCAAAATTTAGCAATTAGCAAAAAACACCCTAATCATATTCCCTCAAGCCAAAGTTAGATCAAACACTTACCTCAGTCCAAAGAATAGCAATCAATCCTCAAATACCACCTTCCCTATACAATCCGACTCCGAAATAATGATATCTAGGCATAATTAATTCAATAATATCAATAAAGACTCAATGGCAACATCCCATAGCCTAGATATGAATTTCCTAGCATTCTTCCAAAGATACCAAAATTTGACACCGGGCCCACATGGTCCAAACACGAGGCTCGGACCAAAACCCAATCACCCATGACCCCACAAGTTCAAATATGCATTTTGTTTTAAGATTCGACCCCAAATTGAGGTTGAATCACCCAAAATTCTCAAAACCCTAACTCTACCCAAAACACCTAATTTCTACTTTGATTTCATGTTTTTAGGCTTAGAAATTGGTGATTAGTTGAAGAAATTAAGAGAAGACGAGGTTAAGAACACTTACCTATGAAGTTATGGAGTAAAAGCTCTTAGAAATTCGTCTATGGGGTGTGAGGAAGAAGGGTTCGTGTGGAAAAATGGAGTGAGTCCCGTAACTATTCTATATTTAGACTTTAAAAATCACTGGGCAAAAATACCCTTCACGTTCACGGGAAAGCGGCCACCACGAAGGGTTAATTCAACAGACCATCACATTCGCGATGAGGAGGCTGCGAATGCGAATGCGAAGAGAAAGACTTGGGGGTCCAGGGAAATTCTCTACGCAAACGCGTGGAGTGACTCGCGAACGCGGTGAGGAAGGGACTAAAACTACACGAACGCGGGAATCAATCCGCGAATGCGAAGAAGGATGAACTGAAGCTACGCGAACGCGGAAATCAGTTTGCAAATGCAGAGGAGGGGACCCGGCCAGCATCGCTATCGTGTAAGGCCGACCGCGAATGCGAAGAACAAATCTGGCCTGCAACAGCTGAAGAAATCCTGCTATATTTCTAAGTGCAAAACCACCCCGAACCATCTCTGGATCACTCCCGAGCCCTCGGGGCTCCTAACCAATCACACATACTAACTCAACAACATCCTACGAACTTAACCGAGTGATCAAATCTCCATAACAACATCAAAATCAATGAATCAAACCTCAAAATCATCATTTTTCATTCTAACTTCATAAACTTCAAATTTTAGACATTTAGGTCCGAAACACGTCAAACGACATCCGATTTCGACCAAACTTTACAGAAAGCGCTTAACACATATTTAAGACCTTTTCCAGGCGTCGGAATCAAAATACAAGCCTGATACCATAGTCTTTTAATCAATTTTCCTTAATAATTCCAGAAAAATAATTTCATAGAAAAATTCTTTTCCTCGGGTTCTAGACCTCGGATTTCGACTCCCAAGTCCCATATTTGTTTGCGGACCCTCTGGGACCGTCAAATCACGGGTCCGGGTCCGTTTACCAAAAATGTTGACCGAAGTCAACTTTAATCATTTTAAAGCCACATTTTGAATTTTTTCATTGAATTTAACATATAATCTTTCCGGGTACGCACCCGGACTGCACACGCAAATCAAGGCAACTAAAAGTGAGGTTTTCAAGGCCTCGGAAGCACGAAAAAAGAGAGAAATCTGGTGATGAACCTTTGAGTTGTCACATTCTCCACCTCTAAAACAACTGTTCGTCCTCGAACGGACAAAAGAAAGAAGTACCTGAGTTGGGAAATAGATGAGGATAGCGGCTCCGCATATCAGTCTCGGACTCCTAGGTCGATGCCTCAGGAGGCTGACCTCTCCACTGGACACGCACTGAAGGAAAAATCTTCGACCTCAACTGTCGAACCTTCCGGTCTAGGATAGCTACCGGCTCCTCCTCGTAAGACAGATCCTGGTCCAACTGGACAGTGCTGAAATCTAACACGTGGGCTGGATCGCCGTGATACCTCTGAAGCATGGACACATGAAACACTGGATGCACGGCTGACAAGCTAAGCGGCAAGGCAAGTCTATAAGCCACCTCTCCCACACGATCGAGGATCTCAAATGGGCCAATGAATCTAGGGTTAAGCTTGCCCTTCTTCCCAAATCTCATCACGCCCTTCATGGGCGACACTCGGAGCAAGACCCGCTCACCAACCATGTAAGCTACATCTCGAACCTTACGATCCGCATAACTCTTTGGCTGCGACTGAGCCAAACGAAGCCTGTCCTAAATGATCTTGACCTTATCCAAGGCCTCCTGAACTAAATCTGTACCCAACAACTGAGCCTCTCCCGGCTCAAACCATCCGACTGGAGACCGACATCGCCTACCATACAACACCTCATATGGAGCCATCTGAATGCTGGACTGGTAGCTGTTGTTGTAGGAGAACTCTGCTAAAGGCAAAAACTTGTCCCACGAGCCTCCAAAATCAATGACACAGGCTCGGAGCATATCCTCCAATATCTGAATAGCCCTCTCAGACTGGCCATCCGTCTGAGGATGGAAAGCTGTGCTCAACTGAACCTGGGTGCCTAACTCCTACTGAACTGCTCTCCAGAAGCGCGAGGTAAACTGCGTTCCCCGGTCCAAAATGATAGATATCGGCACCCCATAAAGGCGAACAATCTTTCGGATGTAGATCTCGGCTAACCTCTCCGACGAATAAGTGGCTGCAATAGGAATAAAATGTGCTGACTTGGTAATCCTATCAACAATGAACCAAATAGCATCAAACTTCTTCCGAGTCATCAAAAGTCCAGTAACAAAATCCATGGTAATCCTCTCCCACTTCCACTCGGGAAGCTCAATCCTCTGAAATAAACCACCAGGCCTCTGATGCTCATACTTGACCTGCTGACAGTTCAAACACCGAGCCATAAATGCAACAATATATTTTTTCATGGGGTCATTGTTGATAATGCTGCTGCAAGTCCTGGTACATCTTCGCGGCGCCCGGGTGAATAGAATACCGAGAACTATGGGTCTTCACTAAGATCAACTCTCAAATCCCATCGACATTGGGCACACAAACTCGCCCCTACGACCTCAAAATGCCATCATCATCTAAGGTCACCTTCGTGGCACCTCCACGCTGCACCGTTTATCTCAGGGCACATAAATGGGGATCATCAAATTGCCGATCACGGATACGCTTTAATAATGAAGAACGAGCGACCATGCAAGCTAACACTCTGCTAGGATCAGAAATGTCCAACCTCACAAAGATTGGCCAAGGCCTGAATATCCAAAGCAAGCGGTCTCTGGCTGACCGGAACATAGGCAAGACTACCCATGCTGGCGGAATTCCTACTCAATGCATCGGCCACCACATTAGCTCTCCCCGGGTGGTACAAAATAGTAACATCATAATCCTTCAATAGCTCCAACCACCTCTTCTGCCTCAAGTTCAACTCCTTCTACTTGAACAAGTACTGTAGACTCTTGTGATCAGTGTACACCTCACACGTCACACCATATAAGTAATTCCTCCAAATCTTCAAAGCATGAACAATGGCTGCCAACTTTAGATCATGAACCACATAATTCTTCTCGTGGATCTTCAATTGCCTCGAAGCATAAGCAATGATTCTGCCAATCAATACCGTACCAAGCCCGATACGGGAAGCATCACAATAAACTGTATAAGGGCCTAAGTTGTGGGCAAAACCAATATCGGTGCGGTAGTCAGAGCTGTCTTGAGCATTTGAAAGCTCTCCTCACACTTGTCTGACCATCTGAACTGGGCACCCTTCTGGGTCAACCTGTTCATTGGGGCTGTTATGGATGAAAATCCTTCTACGAACCGGCGGTAATAACCTGCTAACCCTAAGAAACTCCGAATCTCAGTAGTTGATGCTGGTCGAGGCCAGTTCTTGACTGCCTCAATCTTCTTCGGGTCCACCTGAATACCCTCTGCTGATACAACATGACCCAGAAATGCAACCGAACTCAACCAGAACTCGCACTTCGAGAACTTAGCATACAACTGACTATCCTTCAGAGTCTGAAGAACCACTCTGAGGTGTTGCTCGTACTCCTCCTGGCTGCGGGAGTACACCAGAATATCATCAATAAAGACTATCACGAACAAGTCCAAGTAAGGTCTGAACACTCGGTTTATCAACTCCATAAATGCTACTGGGGCATTGGTCAACCCAAATGACATGACCAAAAACTCATAATGCCCATACCGAGTGCGAAATGCTATCTTAGGGACATCAGACGCCCTATTCCTCAGCTAATGGTAACCAGATCTCAAGTCTATTTTTGAAAACACCTTTGCACCCTGAAGCTGGTCAAACAAATCATCAATCCTCGGCAGTGGATACTTGTTCTTTATCGTCACCTTGTTCAACTGTCGGTAATCAATGCACATCCTCATCGATCGATCCTTTTTATTCACGAATAACACTGGTGCACCCCAAGGAGAAATGCTAGGCCTGATAAAACCATTCTCTAGCAAATCTTGCAACTGGTCTTTTAACTCTTTCAACTCTGGCGGGGCCATGCGATACGACGGAATAGAAATGGGCTGCGTGCCTGGGGCTAGATCAATAGAGAAATCAATATCCCTATCGGGCGGCATACCCAGTAGGTCTAAAGGAAAAACCTCGGGGAACTCCCGAACTATAGGAACAGAGTCAATAGAAGGAACCTCTATGCTGGAATCGCGAACATACGCCAGATAAGCTAAACACCCCTTCTCGACCATGCGTCGAGCCTTTACATATGAAATAACACTACGGGTGTCATGCCCTGGTGTCCCTCTCCACTCCAATCGGGGTAAATCTGGTAAAGCCAAGGTCACGGTCTTGGCGTGACAATCCAAGATAGCATGATACGGGGACAACCAATCCATCCCTAATATAACTTCTAAATCCACCACGTCTAAAAGCAATAAATCAACACGGGTCTCAAGACCCTCAAACACTACCACACAGGAACGATGAACTCGATCAACCACTATAGAATCACCCACCAGTATAGATACATAAACAGGGATACCCAAAACATCACTGGGCATAGCCAGGTAGGGTGCAAAATAAGATGACACATATGAATACGTAGACCCAGGGTCAAAAAGCACTGAAGCATCCCTATCACAGACCAAAATAGTACCTGTAATAACAGAATCTGAAGACTCAGCCTCTGGACTGGCTGGAAAAGCATAACACTGACCATGTCTCTGGGACGATTGGCTACTGGTTACGCCGAATCTTCACATACGAAATAACCATGTTGGTATAATAGTCAGGAGTCCCTCTCCACTCTAATCGAGGAAACCTTGGAATGGCTAGGGTCACCATCTTAGCATGACAATCCAATATAGCATGACAGCTAATCCATGCCCAAAATAACATCAAAGTCTATCATATCGAGAAGTAGGAGATCTATGCTAGTCTCAACACCCCCAATAGTAATCACACTTGAGCGATAAACACGAGCTACAATAATAGAATCTCACACAGGCGTGGATACATACACAAAAGCATTTAAACAATTATGAGGCATAGTCGGATATGAGGCAAAATAAGATAACACGTAGGAATACGTAGAGCTCGGATCAAATAGAACTGAAGCCTCTCTTTGGAAAATTGGAACAATACGTATGATAACGCTGTCAGATGACTCGGCCTCAGGTCTAGCTGGGAATGCATAAAACGGGGCTGGGACCCACCACCCCGACCTCCAACTCTTAGATGGCCTCTAGCTGGTTGTCTTTCACATCTAACGACCTAACCTCCACCTATAATAGACTCACATCCACCTACCGGACCCCTACCTCTAGCTGGCTGAGGGGGCGGTGAAGCAACCAGTGCCAGAACCATGGCACGAGAACTCTATTATGGCATGCTGCTCAATAATCTCGGGCAGTACCTCCTGATGTGACCTGTACCCCATACTCAAAACACCCTCCCGGCTATTGTGGTTGTTGAAGCTAATACTGACCTGAACAGGCTGGATAACCACTAGGGTAGCTCTGGATCGGAGGCGTACTAATAGAAGTTTATGGTGCACTATAGGCTAGCTGCCCAGGAAAAGATACATAAGGACAACGACTACTCGAAGCACAGTGGGATGCCTAAAGTGTTGTCTGAAATGGCCTGGGAGGATGGCCTTTACAAAAAGTACCTCTGCTTCCAGATGAGGCGTCGCTGAAAGCTCCAAAATGATGAGTCCTCTTATCTAATACCTGCCCCCTCTTCTGACCACGAATTATCTCGATCCATCTAGAAATCTCTACGGCCCTCTGAAAAGAAATATCATCTCCAGTATCATTGGCCATCTGTAACCTGATACTAAAAGTGAGCCCATCAATAAGTCTCCTCACTCTTTACCTCTCAGTAGGGAGCAAGACAATGGCATAGTGAGCTAGGTCTACAAATCGAGTCTCATACCTTGCTGAAGGCGCTCGAACTGCCTGCAATACTCCTCTCTCAGAGTGAAAGGAATGAAATTCTCAAGAAATAGCTGTGAAAATTGATCCCCAGTAAGTAAAGGCGAAACAGCCGGCATGGTCAACACATAATCTCTCCACCATCTTCTGGAAGAACCGGTCATTTGGAACACTACAAAGTCAACCACATCGGTCTCAACAATACCTATCTTTTGTAACACCTCTTGGCAACGGTTTAAGTAATCATGTGGGTCCTCAGAAGGTTCACCACTGAAAAGAACAAAAAAGAGCTTGGTAAACTTATCCAGCCTCATCAAGGCCTCAGAAGACATAGCGGGCCTATCCTCGTCTCGTGCCGCAATAATAGGCTGAACTACCCCAATTGGCTAGGCTACTGGAGTCTAATATAGGGGAGCCATCTGCTCCTGAGTGTGAGTAGCGGGAGTCTGTGCTCCTCCCCCAGCTTGAGAGATGGCTGGTGCTACCAGAAATGCACCAGCCTAGGCAACACTCTCCATAAGGTCTACGGACTAGAGCATCCTGAAGCACTAGAGTGGATATGAATCCCTCCGGGAGCTAAGCTGGTCCGACTGGTACGGTCTGAGATGGGATCTCCTCCTCATGATCAATTTGAGTCTCCATTATGGGTGCTGCTGCTCGAGCTCTAGGCTGAGCTCTACCTCTACCTCGGCCTCTGGCTCGACCTTGGCCTCTGCCCCAAGTAGTAGCCGCAACAGGGGGCTCCAGCTCGTGTTTGGCTGTAGATGTTGTACATGTTCTCACCATCTACTAGAGAGCAAGAATGGAATGATTCAACATCAACGATAGCACAAAATTGCACGATAGGAGAAGAAAAGGGTAAAAAAAATTTCCTAAAACTCCATAGCCTCTAGAAGATACATGCATACATCTCCGAACCGATCCTCCAGACTCGGCTAAGCTTTCTCATGACTCGTAAGACCTAGGCAACCTAGTGCTCTGATACCAACTTATCACGATCCGAAATCTCAGCCTTAGGGTCATGATGGAACCTAACATCTACTTGCTAGGCAAACCGATGTGAAACGGAAAATTAATTGATTTTAGTAATTTATAATAAGATATTAACAATAAAAACAATATAAGTCTGAAGTAGAGTAAAATGATATCGAACAACGAAGTCTAAACATAACCCAGAAGTCGGTGGCACAAGTACATGAACATTTGCAGTGCTACAGACATGGTCTGAACAAAATACACTATTTCAAAACTCAATAAAACAATAAGATATAAGGGAAGGGGACTCCAAGGCTGCGTATGACATGCAGTTATACCTCGCGTCTCCATCAGCGACTGAATCTGAGCAAATGCTGCTAAACGCTGCTAGGACCAACTCCAGTATCTGCACAAGAAGTGCAGAGTATAGTATGAGTACAACCGACCCCATGTATTCTGTAAGTGCCGAGTATAACCTCGATGAAGTAGTAACGAGGCAAAAGTGGGCCACTTACAATAACCTGTACGCAATAATAACAATAATAACAGGAAAGGAAAGATAGGAAATGGAAGCGAAGCAATTAACTTGTGAAAAATGAACCCAAAACCTCACTATTAGAGAGCCCAAATAGCAAGTCTCGTAATCTCATAAAAAATGTAGAAGCCAGCACAACAATAACAAGTACAACACACACAATCCGTTGAGGCGCGCCACCGGATCCTATTGTATCCTCTATTATCAATATCAAGTACCACATATACAATCCACTGACGTACGCAACACGATCCCACTATATCATTATTTATCAACATCAAGTACCACGTATACAATCCATTGCGACGCTCAACTCGAGCCAACCATATCATCATTAATCAACATCAAGTATCTGCCCTTATTCAACCATTTCAATTCATTATCTTTCAATTTTCGTCGCGTCGTGCAACCCGATTCTCAAATAATTTCAATTAACATAAAAAATCCAATAACTCAATTTACGAAACATCAAAGAGTAAAAGAACAAGTCAATAAAGGAGCGCATAATAATCAAAGAATCTTTAAAATTTTAAGTTTCTACTTTACAAGTTTATCAGTGTTTAACAAACTCCACGACTCACGGGAATGAAACTACATTTTAGAATGCAACAAATATTATAAAAATAATAGGACTAGTAAAGCATGTGACAATCAAGGTATGCAAGTAGAACTATTAAGGCAAGTAGAAAATAAGCACGGAATTATGGATAGGATGAACAATTTTGTACAAGAATAATTAAATGATAAATAACAATTACAGCATAGAAGTCAAATAAAGCATGTAATAATTATGGCATGGAATAGGATAATTCATGAAATAACGAGATACAAGGAAACAAATATCTTGACGGAATATATACACTCGTCACCTCACATATACGTCACTTTCTCACATAATCCACACAACATATAGTTCAAAAATTCCTAATTCCCTCAAGTCAAGGTTAGACCCAATACTTACCTCACTCCACAATTAAATCAAAACTCAACCTGGGCCTTTTCTCTAAAATTCGCCTCTAAACCAATTGAATATAATCAAATATAGTTCAAACAATTCAAAATAAGCTTTAGAAACTATCCACGAGTGAAAAAAATTAATCTTTAATGATTTTAGAGAAAGTCAACAAAAGTTAATCCCGAGCCCCCTTGGTTAAAACTCAAAATTCAGACCAAAATCCGATTACCCATTCACTCTCGAGCCCAATTATGTGATTAGTCTCGAAATTCGACCTCAATTGGAGTTCTAAATCTTAATTTTTCAAAATCCATAATTTTTACCTAAATCCCTAATTTCTACCATAAAAAAGCATATATTAAAGGTTAAAAGCAATGGGTGTTTATAGAAATGGAAGGAAACAAATTAAATACACTAACCTATGAAGTTGGGACGAAAAATCTCTTAAAAATCATATCTAGGCCGAGCTCAAACTTGGAAGTGGTAAAAAAATGGGTAAAACCACTATTTTGGGATATTTAAGTCACTGGGCATCAGGCTTTCTTCGCATTCGCGATGCATAACGGCCAAAATGGACGACGCGTTCGCTATGTACCTCACACGTTCGCGAAGGATCCCCCCCTACAGACTTCACATTCACGAGTCAGGGCTCGCATTCGCATAGAGTAACAACCAAGTTCCTTCCCAGGCCCCCTAACCCTATGCGTTTGTGAAGGGTAACCCCTCTAGTGCTTTGCGTTCGCGATTTAAAAAATCCATCATAGCCCAAGTTACCCTTCGCGATCTCGATGGTAGCTTTGCGATCGCGAAGAACAACACACCGGATATCAGAAAACCTGCTCAAGCTGCAACTTCTAAGTTCAAAATTGACCCGTAGCCTATCCGAAACTCACTCGAGCCCCTCGGGCCCCAAATCAAATATGCACACAAGTGTAATAACATCATACGAACTCGCTCACATGATTAAAACACCAAAATAACACTTAGTACTACGAATCGGACATCAAAATGCTTAAAGAAACTTAAGAACTTTCAAATTTACAACCGAGCATCCGATTCATGTCAAATAAACTCTGTCTTACACTGAATTTCGCAGACTTGTTATAAATTGTAAAATGAACCTATTCCAAGTTTTAAAATCAAAATCCGAACCTGGTAGCAATAAAGTCAACCTAGGGTCAAACTTTGGAATTCTTTAAACCTTCAAATTACTAGTTTCCAACAAATCAAGTTAAATCAAGTTAGGGACTTCCATATTCAATTCCGGGCATAAGCACAAGTCTCAAATCACGATACGAACCCACCAAAATTGTAATACTAATCTGAATCCATTTACGTAATATGTTGATCGTAGTTAACTCAAATTAGTTTTAAGGAAAAAATTCACATCTTTATTTTTTTACATAAAGACTTTTCGAAACAAGACACGGACTACGCAGATAAATTGAAAAATGCTAAACGGAGCTAATCGAGGTCTCAAAACACAGAAATAACGGTTAAAATTCAAAATGACCGATTGGATCATCACACTTTAGTTATTATTTATATCTTATGAATAATTATGCCAATGATTGGAAGCATAATGATTAAGTAAATATTTGCTGAAAATTTTTATTTTTATTTTTATTGGATGTTAAATATGGAAACCAAATGAGAAATCATCCCGCATGTGCATCGGTTTCTTATATTAATATTAATACTAATGCTATTGTTTCGATCTTTGTTCTTAAGTTTAGACAGATTCTAACTTTTACCCATGTTATTATTATAGAATTGTACATAAATATTGAGTTTAGATTGAGGGTATTACTTTATAGGAATCGTGATTGAATATTGCGTTTAGATTGAGATATTCGGATATATTTTTTTATTTATAACGTGTAAAATATTAAGATTTAACTATAAGCTTGAAGAATAGGGAGATTGAAAATTGACTCGACTAGCATAATTGATATCGTTAATCAATATTTTGTATAAATTGAGGCCATTGGAAGCCGTTTGATAGGTGTTCTAGAAGTCGCAAGATTGGAAAATTTGTTGTAGAAAGCATGTTTTGTCTGCCTGGTCCACGTATTGATATGAGCATGTGCTTGGCAGAATTGGTGGTCTTTAACCAGATGCAAATATATATTATTTTGTAAAAAAAACTTAAATTATTTAATAAGTGATATGTAATGTGGTGTGATGTTGTCACGACCCAATTCCCAAACCCGGTCGTGATGTCGCCTCTTGTGAAGACAAGGCCAGCCAACAGAATAACAATGTCCTTTTTTAACATTTAATAAACATAAATGAATGAATAATACGACTTAATGGCATTAATAACTGACATTTACCACCGAACACAATCCGACCGGGGTGTCACAAGTCACGAGCATCTAAAGAAGACTAACACCGCTACAGGACCAATAATAAATACAAAATAAAATCTGGAGTTCGAAAGATGAAGTCCGGTACCGCGAACGCTGACGGTCACCTTGCTCAGCTACAATAGCAATACCTTCAATCCGCTAATAACCCGCTAACGGGTGAACAATACCTGCAACTGCACGCGAGGTGCAGGGAGTAAAGTGAGTACTCCAACTCAGTGAGTAATAAGAGTAAATAATAACTCAGCGGCAAGAAATCACGTAAGAGCACTCCATCATGCAATATGGGACAACACAGCCTTTTGAGAAAACAGTAAATTTGTGACAATCCTTTAGAAAATATCTAGCACAGTTAAAAACCTCTTTTGAAAATATTCTTTTTCCAACACTCAAGCAAATGAATACATAATCAGATAGTGCAAGTCCGCACATAAGTCACACCAGGGTATCTTGTAACAGTGCAAGAAATAGCATGGATGCCAATGATATGGAAGTGCTGAATGTCATGCCATGTAGTATAAACAGGAACAAATGCATAAATGCAATCCAATACACATGACCATTGCGGCACACAACCTGATCCATTTGGGTACCCGCGCTCACTATGGTGGTTCAGACTCCGGAGGGGCTCCTACAGCCCAATCGCAATATCAATATCACACCGCTGTGGCACGCAGCCCGATCCATCCTCAGTCCAGAAATGCACACATAATACTGCTGCGGTGCGCAGCCCGATCCATGCTTAGTCCAGAAATGCACATAAGCCCCTTGGGCAATAGTAGAATAGTAGTTCTCAACTCAAAAAGTCAGTAAAATATCATTTAAGTTTTCAAATCTTAGAAAGATGGCTGAATTTGCAAAACAGTATTTAGAACCTTGGATTGAGATCAAATAATATGCAACGTAATGCAAAAAATAATGATATCAATCCCTGAAGGATTCAAATAGTCGGCACGAAGCCCAAAACATGGCAATCAGCCCAAATCATGATAGCATCAAGTAGTTTTCAGTCAATCACGCAGTAAAATCAATAACCGGGACGGACCAAGTCACAATCCCCAACGGTGCTCTACCCCACGCTCATACCTGGCGTACAAGTCACCTCAATACAGCACTATGATGTGCAAATCCGGGGTTTCAAACCCTCAGGATATCATTTATAAGTATTACTCACCTCGAACCGGTAAAATTTCTAGCTCACGATGCCTTTGTCCCTCAATTCGGCCTCCACGCACATCGTATCTAACCAAAATCAGAGCGAATACATCACACTATGCCAAGTAACAATATACAATCGAAAACAATCAAAATATAGCAAAAATCTCGAAACTAGCAAAACCCGAGCCCCGGGCCCATTTCTCGAAAAATTATAAAATTTACATCACCGGATTCCTCGTCTCGCCACGAGCCTATACATATCAAATTTACCAGAATCGGGGTCCAATTGGCCCCTCAAATCTACATTCTTAACTCTCTTGAGTTCAAGCCCTAAACCACCATTCTTATACCTTAATTCCTTGAGTTTTCAACTCTAGTCCATGTATTTACACCTTAAAATCATATTTTAAGTCCAAGAATTCATACCTGATCAAAGCCCTCGAAACCCTCTTCAAAATCGCCTCAAAGCCCTCTTAGTCCGAAGTGTAAATGTTGTGTTCTCTCAAAAATTCGCGAAGATAAATTCCACTTAACTGCCAGGCATTTCGCTTCTGCGCATAAATCACCGGTTCTGCGACTTCCGCATATGCGGTCCATGCCCGCTTTTGCGGACTTTCACTTAAGGCACCTACTGCTTCTACGGTCCCCGCTTCGCTTCAGAGCGACCGCCTATGCGGTCCATTATTCCGCTTCTGCGGAACCTGACCAGGATTCCTATTTCTGCTTCTGCGAGGCCCAGCTCGCTTCTGCGGGATCTCTTATGCGGTACTCGTTCCGCTCCTGCGGAATCTGGCAAGGGCCAAGACTTTCGCTTCTGCGCTCCTCAAACCGCTTCAGTGAAGCCGCACTTGCGGTCCAATAACCGCAGGTGAGAAACCAACAGATACCAGCAAATTTGACCTGTAATAACTCCAAAACCCTTCCGATAGCCACCCGAAATCACCCCGAGGCCACCGGGACCTCAACCAAAAGCACCAACACCTCCTAAAACATTATTCAAACTTGTTCCAATCCTCAAAACACATCAAACAACATAAAAATCATCAATTCACATCGGATTCAAGCCTAAGTTTCTTCAAAACTTCCGAAATGCGCATTCGATCAAAAATCCGACCAAATGATGTCCGAGTGACCTGAAAATTTGTACATATATCCAAAATCACCCAAGGAAGCTCTACAGCAACTCTCAGAATTCCATTCCGACCCTCGGATCAAAATGTCACCCATCAACAGGAATTTGCCAAAATACTAACTTCGCCAAATTAAGCCTAATTCTACACCGGGCCTCCAAAATCAATTCTGATCGTGCTCCTAAGTCACAAATCACCTCCCGAAGCTAACCGAATTGCCGGAAATTACATCCGAGCCCTCTAACTCATAAGTCAACGTCCGGTTGACTTTTTCAACTTAAGCCTTCCTTAAAGAGACTAGGTGCCTCATTTCTAATCAAAACCAATCCAAGTCAACTCTCACACACCACATACCGATAATGAGATATTAAGAAGCAATAAACGGGAAAAATGGAGCAGTAACACATGAGACGACGGGTCGGGTCGTCACATCCTCCCCAACTTAAACAATCGCTCATCCTCGAGCGTATCCAGAGTTGTACTAGAAGCAACTAATAGCTGAATGACCTTACCAAGCATATACTCGGGGTGATCCCACGTCACCCTATCTCACATAGGTCCGATAATACAACACAGCTGAAATTTCACAGTCCATCTAGACCATAAACCGTAGGACCACATTGCACTTTCTGAAGTCATACTCAAAATCAGAACCTCACGTCAATATTCAGAATAAACTTGAACCAGCTGTAACAACCCATACCTGCAACCTCAGGTGAAATCACATGATATACCACATAATCCAAAAACTCGAACGGTAGCCTATATTCACAGCAATTGTCCACAACAACCCAATACCGCTAGGAAACCTCTTATTGGCTAATATCTTATTCCAACACTTTCGTATATACTGCCAACGATAAATAAAATACGCGATAGACCGTAACCATTTTTCAGATCAACCATTCATGAGGCCACTTCCTTGTTGACTAATACCACAACAAATTTCCGGGTCAAACATCGATATTATCTTTCTAACAAGCTGAAATCACACCTGTTCGCATTCATTAATGACTCCAACGATCCCCTCAAATCCAACACACCACTCTGGTGATATGACACCTCAACACAGGCCTAAGCCACAACTTGCATAATACGCATACCAATGAGAAACAGTCTGAACATACTCAAATCATGACAAATGACTCAAACGAAAGAGCTGTACCCCAAGCTCAACAATACCATTACAACACAAAGCTGAGACCCCATCTCACATCATAGAAATAGTGTACCTGAATCCTCCTTGAAAGGTCATCACTTCACGTGGCCTCGCCACAACGCGCGATCCTATCCAAACACTGTTACACATGAAGCACCTCAAGTCACCAGGTTCAAAATAGACAGCCACGCACAGATTGATGTCTGAAACCAAGAAATCCATCACACCCACGTTGAAGCAAGTAATATACACAATTTAATCCTGAAAGGACACAACCGATGCGCCATTCGCCGAGCAACACCCAATACGGACTTTCCTCAGAAACCAGGAAGCAAGGCATACAAAGTAACATATGGAAAACTATTCTCAACATCACACTATTGCGGTGTGCAACCCGATCCAGATAACATACCTGTGGCGGCGTGCCACCCGATCCACACAAATATCTCACATAGTGAGATGCACATTGAGCCAAATTTGCTCATTATAACAAAATACCGAGTATCGGTCGTAAGCATACTGAGTGCATAATGGTATCTACATATAGTGTTGTAAGCTACAAAACTCAAACACAACTGAGGTCCCCCCCCCCAACTTCAACTATGAATCTTGATTGCACCGCACTATATGTGCCCACAGTCCGAAAATCATAACGTCTCACAGCACAGAAAAAGCATCTCGTAGGTCTCCCCAGATCACTAGCAGGTTCAATAACGATCGAATCAGCCTATCCTTCATCAATACAATTCGGGGCCAACCAAGCCAACTCAAGCGAAACATGTATCTAATCAGCTTACTAACAAACTCATTACCAAGAAGCCTGAAGCTGGTCCTTACACTACTATAACTCATGCCGGAGCCGTACGATACGGTGCCCGACACCAAATCAATGCCGAAATCCACAATCTCGCCCTGCGACATGCCTAGCCACAAGGAATGCATCCGAAAAAGTCCCTCAATACCGGAACTGAATCAATGGTAGAAATCTCTGCACTGACATCAGCCACGAAGGCCCAATTAAGGAAAACAATCTTTCCCAGCGGTCCGCTGGTCTTTGGAGTACAACCACTCTGCTAGAACATAATCCGATGCACTCCGCCACGCAACATGTGGCATTTTCCGACATAACCCATAGCACAATAGTCTACACATTAACATCATATCCAGAATCTAATATACCAAGCAAAGAAAGATCCACTCGGGCTTCCTAAACCCAATATCCGCTAACGGTACCAATACACACTATCCACAACCACTACATAGCCTGAACATGAGAACTCCCAGTTTCCAACTCCATATAGCACACGAATCACTATACCTGATCCCAAATTCCGCAATATGAATACATATTACACCTCGAGTATCCAATCATTCTTCGAAAGATATTCTAAAATTCTCCTGTGCCTTCAAACACACTCAGATATCAGCAGTCGATCAAGCAAGAAAGCACCGCAATACTATCGTAGTAACATCAGTCTAATCATATTACCCTGCTTCCGAGACACATACTCTCGTCAAATCACTTCCAATTAGCAGTACCATCTTCTTGATTACCTGAGGCTACCCATTGCCTAGGAATTTTATGAACTTCTTTTCAGAACTGAACTGTAACTCATCCAGCCAAGACCTTCCGTCAATCCCATCTAGAAGAAGAATCATTACACATTCCATGCTTCGCATACCCATAGAAAATATATCCATCCCCAAACCACGGTAAAACTCAACAAGAACATTCTCCCAATTCCATCTATCAAATTCCCTTTCTGATTCATCATCAACTTGATATTTCTCCCTCGCTGTAGCATCACAATGCCTCAATCCAGGCTTACCATACGAGACTCGAACATAAGACCACACTGTGTAAGACCCATAGGCCACCGAATACTCTTTCAGCTATTCACAGAAATACCACCTTCCAGAATACTTCACTTTGAAGAACTTCCTGCGAACCCGAATTCGCTACCATTACTTTCCAGATGTCGATACATAGGATCCTATAATTAACATAAAAATACCAAAAGCCTTGACATTCCCCTATGAATACACAGTCTCTGACCACATACACAACCTTGAGACACATAATTGATACATGTAAAATCTTGAACACATTGGAATCATTCTCGAAAGTCATTCACTCTTATTCAAACTACAAATTACCTGACTCAATGAACAGAACCACTCGTGCCTTATTAGCACTCTGACACCGCAGGATATGATCTCATTCCAATACAAACAAACATCTTCCTTCTCTATACACTGAGCATTCTTTATCATCAACAGCTCAAGATATCCTATTATTTCCACACATCTACGAAGCACCATACAACCTTTGTCAAAGTTTCGCTTCTCTCGTGCTATCCTCGACTCAATTTCTGCAACCAGAATTGATCCGCCAGCATACCTCGAGAAGGAACCAACATAATGCATAACCGTACAATCAGCTAATCAATAGCAACCTCCCCAACTTGGCTCGAAGCCATATATCAAGACACACTCAACAACTCATAACATTTTTACTCTAATGATGCCACAATACCATAATGAGATTAAACTCAAACCATTTACAAGTTGTGAAAACACAGATCATCTAGTACTATAATCCTTTGCAAATCTCACATTCATCCCCATGTCAGCTGAGTCCACTCTCTTAAGCGACCCAACTTTTTCAAATTACAACACGTACCTTTTAATTACACATGGGATCTAAGGATCATACCACTTAATAACACTCCGCAGGAGATATCCTACCTGCTTCGCCTCAATTTAGTATTTCAGCACACCTTCCACCGTCATACACGTTACACAGTCGTTTAGTCTTCCTGGGTCTGAACCCATACCGCCACATGTAATGCACTTTACTTTCCAACTAGGAAACACAAAAAATATTCTTCACACGCCCATAACTCGGGGCTACACAACATATCACAATAGGAAACGAATCATTTAATAGTTCATCCATTATCCAGCATACTTCTTCGTCACTACCAAGTCACATAGATACATCTCGCAGTACTAATATACTCATCCCATGAATATTAAACCGCCATTCTGGCTAATAGGGACAATACATAACATATAAGTTCAAAACACTTGCCTACACAATCAGCACCTCGGTGCTCAAGCCATAGGCGAAAATTCGGCCTCAAGTCCTCCAGACTGGCCCAACATACTCATGAAGATCACATCTCGCCCCTTGATCGGGGAATCACAAGCCATCAAGACACATATAATACTGAGTGCTCATATGCGCATATAGACGTGAGGAAGGAATTTCAAGAGCTATATCTCAAGCTGAATCAAGTAAGCACGATAAGAATTCCAAGAAAGTATAATTTTCCTAAAGGTTCTGCAGCCTCTCGAGGATAAATACAGACGTCTCCGTACCGATCCGCGAGACTCTACTAAACCTGCTCATGACTCATGAGACCTAGTAACCTAGGCTCTGATGCCAACTTGTCACGACACAATTCCCAAACCCGGTCGTGATGGCGCCTCTCGTGAAAACAAGGCCAGCCAACAGAACAACAATGCTCCTTTTTAACAGTTAACAAACATAAATGAATGAATAATACTACTTAATGGCATTAATAACTGACATTTACCACCGAACACAACCCGACTGGGGTGTCACAAGTCACGAGCATCTAAAGAAGACTAACACCGCTACAGGACCAATAATAAATACAAAATAAAATCTGGAGTTCGAAAGATGAAGTTCGGTGCCGCGAACGCTGGCGGTCACCTTGCTCAGTTACAATAGCAATACCTTCAATCCGCTAATAACCCGCTACCGGGTGAACAATACCTGCAACTGCACGTGAGGTGAAGGGAGTAAAGTGAGTACTCCAACTCAGTGAGTAATAAGAGTAAATAATAACTCAGCGGCAAGAAATCACGTAAGAGCACTCCATCATGCAATATGGGACAACACAACCCTTTGAGAAAACAGTAAATTCGTGACAATCCTTTAGAAAATATCTGGCACAGTTAAAAACCTCTTTTAAAAATATCATTTTCCCAACAATCAAGCAAATGAATGGATAATCAGATAGCGCAAGTCCGCACAAAAGTAAGCCCCTCGGGCACAACACTCCATTAACAAATAACACCAGGGTATCTGGTAACAGTGCAAGAAATAGCATGGATGTCAACGATATGAGAGTGCTGAATGCCATGCCACGTAGTACAAACAGGAACAAATGCATAAATGCAATGCAATGCACATGACCGCTACGGCGCGCAGCCCGATCCATTTGGGTACCCGCGCTCACTGTGGGGGTTCAGACTCCGGAGGGGCTTCTACAGCCCAAGCGCAATATCAATATCACATCGCTGCGGCGCGCAACCCGATCCATCCTCAGTCCAAAAATGCACACATAACACTGCTGCGGTGCACAGCCCGATTCATGCTCAGTCCAGAAATGCACATAAGCCCCTTGGGCAATAGTAAAATAGCAGTTCTCAGCTCAAAACGTCAGTAAAATATCATTTAAGTTTTTAAATCTTAGAAAGATGGCTGAGTTTGCAAAACAATGTTTAGAACCTTGGACTGAGATCAAATAATATGCAACGTAATGCCAAAAAACAGTGATATCAATCCCTGAAGGATTCAAATAATCGGCACGAAGCCCAAAACATGGCAATCAGCCCAAATCATGATAGTATCAAGCAGTTTTCAATCAATCACGCGGTAAAATCAACAACCGAGACGGACCAAGTCACAATCCCCAACGGTGCTCTACCCCACGCTTATACCTGGCGTGCAAGTCACCTCAATACAGCACTATGATTTGCAAATTCGGGGTTTCAAACCCTCAGGATATCATTTACAAGTATTACTCACCTCGAACCGGTAAAATCTCTAGCTCGCGATGCCTTTGCCCCTCAATTCGGCCTCCACGCGCGTCGTATCTAACCAAAATCAGAGCGAATACAGCACACTATGCCAAGGGAACAATACCCAATCTAAAACAATCAAAATATAGCAAAAATCTCGAAACTAGCAAAACCCGAGCCCCGGGCCCACTTCTCGAAAAATTATAAAATTTACATCACCGGATTCCTCATCTCGCCACGAGTCTATACATATCAAATTTACCAGAATCGGGGTCTAATTGACCCCTCAAATCCTCATTCTTAACTCTCTTGAGTTCAAGCCCTAAACCACCATTTTTGTACCTTAATTCCTTGAGTTTTCAACTCTAGTCCATGTATTTACATCTTAAAATCATATTTTAAGTCCAAGCATTCATACCTGATCAAAGCCCTCGAAACCCTCTTCAAAATCGCCTCAAAGCCCTCTTAGTCCGAAGTGGAAATGTTGTGTTCTCTCAAAAATTCGCGAAAAAGATAAATTCCACTTAACTGCCAGGCATTTCGCTTCTGCGCATAAATCACCGCTTCTGCGACTTCCGCATATGCGGTCCATGCCCGCTTTTGAGGACTTTCACTTAAGGCACCTACCGCTTATGCGGTCCCTGCTTCGCTTAGAGGGACCACCTATGCGGTCCATTATTCAGCTTCTGCGAAACATGACCAGGATTCCTATTTCCGCTTCTGCGAGGCCCAGCTCGCTTCTGCGGGATCGCTTATGCGGTATTCTTTCCGCTTCCGCGGAATCTGGCAAGGGCCAAGACTTCCGTTTCTGCGCTCCTCAAACCGCTTCAGCGAAGCCGCACCTGCGGCCCAATAACCGCAGGTGCGAAACCAACAGATACCAGCAAATTTGACCTGTAATAACTCCAAAACCCTTCTGATAGCCACCCGAAATCACCCCGAGGCCCCCGGGACCTCAACCAAAACCACCAACACCTCCTAAAACATTATTCAAACTTATTCCAATCCTCAAAACACATCAAATAACACCAAAATCATCAATTCACATCGGATTCAAGCCTAAGTTTCTTCAAAACATCTGAAATGCGCATTCGATTAAAAACCCGACCAAACGATGTCCGAATGACCTAAAAATTTGCACACATATCCAAAAAAATCACCCAAAGAAGCTACAGCAACTCTCGAAATTCCATTCCGACCCTCGAATCAAAATCTCACCCATCAACCGGAATTCGCCAAAATACTAACTTCGCCAATTCAAGCCTAATTCGACACCGGGCCTCTAAAAAAATTCCGATTGCGCTCCTAAGTCACAAATCACCTCCCAAAGCTAACCAAATCGCCAGAAATTATATCCGAGCCCTCTAACTCATAAGTCAACGTCCGGTTGACTTTTCCAACTTAAGCCTTCCTTAAAGAGACTAAGTGCCTCATTTCTTATCAAAACCAATCCAAGTCAACTCTCACACACCACATACCGATAATGAGATATTAAGAAGCAATAAACGAGAAAAACGGACAATAACACATGAGACGACGGGTCGGGTCGTCACAGATGTGGTGTAGCCGCGTGCTATGGCGTTGTGGCATTATAAATTATTTCTTCATTGCCGTAATATATTTGGGGAATTATATATGCCGTCGTGGTAGATTTGGGCCATTGTGTATGCTGTCGCGGACTCGTTGGGGGTATTTGGTTGATTTCCTGCACTGCTTTTTATGACAAGTCCTTATTGTGGATTATGTTGATATATATAGTGTTGTTGTTAAATAACTGTTTGGACCTTATAGAGTAATTATACGGTGAAAGAATTTTTATGCATATTATTTCTGTGCTCGTTGTGTGTTTGTATTTTCTAAGACTTATTCCAGAGATATTTAGAGTGGCAGATCGAGAAATTTATAGAATGAGTTNCCTTTATCTCCAAGAGATTTCTACCTCTTGTAAGAGAGAGAATTCTTTTGAAATTATGAAGTATTTCTTTATAATCGTTGGAAGTACTACAACGACTTTATGTTGAACTTTTCTTTATAAGAGAGTGAATAGTTTATATATATATAGTTTATATATATATATATATATATATATATATATATATATATATATATATATATATATATATATATGAACTATAGAATCTTCTAACAGAAAAAGAGAATATGCAAAGCAATAACTAAATTGGTCATCCAGGAAGTTCCCTGTGGAGGAAGCAAGAAGCTAAGATTGTTAATGCTATCGCATAATTTAAATTTCTACCCATAAATTCATAGCTTTGTATTCAATAGGTGTTCAGATTGTCAAGAAGATAGGAGGGAGAAGAACTATTGCAAATCTGGTAACAAAAGTGTACTATAATTACCAAAAAAATGGCATAAGATTCAATTGAGGTTTCACTATACGGTTTTTCTTTTTTCTTTTTTTTTTTTAATATAGAGTGATTGTTTTTAATATTGTTATTATTTGATCTAACCAGTTAGTAAGATTATAAAATGAGGGATCTCTCTATAATGTTGAAAACTAGAGTCGTCAATATGGGCTTGGCCTGTTGGGCCAGCCCAGCCCAGCTCGTGATTTAGCAGGGCGGGGCTAGAATTTTTGGAGCCCATTTCAAAATGAGGCTTTTAAGCCCGGCCCGAGTAAGCCCGTGGCCCGTGAGACTTGACTGAGGCTGGGCCGGGCCGGCCCGTGGGCCTAATTAAATATTTATTTAAAATATATAAAAAATAAAAAGTATACTAACTTTAGAGATGGAAAGTCAGAATTGGATCTTTACTAAGAGGATGTTGTCATGTTACCAAAACTTGATCTTGAGAAGTTTCAAGAGATGGATGTTGTCATGTATTAGAAGGAACATTCAAGAAAATATCCCGATCTTTCAATGATGGTGCGTGATGTACTTAGTCTTCTTATTACCATTCTAGCATCGAAATCAATATTTGGCATTGGTGGCGTGTTCTTACAAAGTACAGAAGTTGCCATTATTATGAAAATGTCC
The DNA here is from genome assembly GCA_026770625.1 of Nicotiana glauca. Lineage (NCBI taxonomy): Eukaryota > Viridiplantae > Streptophyta > Magnoliopsida > Solanales > Solanaceae > Nicotiana > Nicotiana glauca. The sequence continues at coordinate 184,533 of MU779270.1, read as the reverse complement.
AAACACTTGTTACTACTTGAAATTGGCTGCACAGGTTTTTCCAAACTCAAACTGCTAATATTTTTTTATGTGAATTTAAATATTATTAATTTTTAAAATTTAATTATTTTTAATATTTAATTAATTAATATTGAATATGAATTGTAGATGAAAGTGAAGATGTTGAGACAACCTTTCAAGCGGATTCAAATGTGTTTGACGAATATGATGTGTTAGATATCTCATAAGCATCATGAACGTTCTCTTGAATAGTTTGTTTTAAGGTTTAACTTTTAATGAATGAAATATAGTCTTGTCTTTTACTTTTTTTAGTGTTTATTGTGATATATTAGAACAATATAAAAAGTTATTAAGTTTTGCAAATTTTTTCCAACAAGATATTTTTTAACTTTTAAATAATTATCTTTTTTTAGGTCAGAACTTAAAGAAAAAATATAAAATTATATTTTTAAAAATGATGAGCCGGCCCATGGGGGCCCGCGACCCACATAGAATTGGGATGGGCTAACCATTATAAGGCCCATCAAAATGGTGGGCTAGCTCAGCCCAGCCCGTCAATTGCTAAAGCCCACGTGGGTTGGAATAGGCTAGCCCGGCCCGGCCCATATTGACAGCTCTATTGAAAACTACTATAGTGTGGGTTGGTTTGGAGAATAAAAGTCCAACATTGTAAAATTGAGAAAAAAAAGACACATGTCCAGGCGGGTGATTGATGGTAAATTTTCATAAAGCACTATCTTTTAGTAGTAATTAATTATTTATACATATCATTTGTTATATTAAGATACATTTTATGTGGTTATAAGATGTCTTTGATGTATTTAAGCTACTGTATTCATAAATACAGTAGAAAAAATAGGCGTAAATTAGGGAAGTCCAGCTAATCAATTGTTGCATTCGAGTGTATTCATGGAGTGAAACATAGGATTACAGCTGGACAGATTATTATATTTGACCGTATTCACAGCGTGAAACAGGAAATTATATTATTTTTGAAAAGGAAAGTGAATCAATTAACATAATAGACTACTAATATAACTCATCAAACTCAATTATAACACACAAATTTTGTATTTTCAGTTATAAAAAAGATTTTCAACCGAAAAAACCCCAAAAACATAGCAATTTTCAAAGAAATTATATAATGCATCTTAATACATAAATTATACTATTAATTAAAAAATATATGAATACATTATAGCGAGACAGTAAATACAATGAAATACATAAAATACAACGGAATACATTGAAATACAATTTTAAAAAAAAATAATGAATACAATGAAAAACATGGAATACAACGAGATCTATTGAATTACTATAAAAAAAAAAGACAATAAATACAATAAAATATATGAAAATACATTAAAATATATTAACAGAAAATCAAGTTGCTCAGCCCCGAATTTCGTTATCTTTGTTCAAGAACAAACCCTAATTTCCGACGAATCCGCCGTTCACCGAAAGTCGGTAGTGAAAATACACCGCCTTAGCGCGCCTGAGCAGAAGCAACCGCCGATAAGACTGCCACAATACCAAAACCAAATAAAATTAAAATCATATCTTAGAATCAAGATCAAGAAGACATATCTTAGATATACTATGTCCCTTTATCTTTAATTGATTTTGCAAACGATTAAAGTAGATCTGGAAAAAATAGGAAAAACATAGTAGATCTGATACATGAGGGGGTTAAGAAATTTCGTTACCTCGTTAAAGCAAGAGAAAATCGTAACTTACTACTTTCATTATTGAATCGTGTATCAAAGTAGAGAGAGAAACAAAATAGTGTAACTGAATAGTGTGTTTAGTCGCTTAGTGGTAAGAGGTAATCAAAATTAAATATTTTGCTATAAGCAGTAAAAGGTATTAATAGAATATAATTTTTTAAAATTTTATTTATTTAAAATAAATAGGGTATTAACCTTTGCTATATGAGGTAAAAATTCCTTGATTAATCGGAACAAAATTTGCCCAACTCCTAACTTATTGCCCACTATAACCATTTTTTTTGCATTGCAGCCAATTTTTTTTTTTTTTTTGGGCATTTGCATCTATACCTGCTTTTTGTGTCACGTTTTAACTTGTGTCCGCTTTGCGAAAAAAATTGTAAGCATACACTCTTTTTCACATAACTTCAGCATACGGGGCTGAAGTAGCAAAGGCAATCACGCAAAACTTCAGTATTCTACTAGTCGGGCCTGAAGTAGCAAGTGTGCTGAAGTTTTTGTTTATAATTTGCTGAACTTAAGCATAGTAGCTGAAGTTTTGTTCTCTATTTGCTGAAGTTTTTGTTTGTAATTGCTAAAGTTTTTGTTTTTGTAATTGGAGAATTTCAGCTCTAGAGCTGAAGTTTTTGTTTTGTAACTGGCGAACTTCAGCTCTAGAGCTGAAGTTTTTATTTCCGTAACTGGCAAAGCTGAAGTTTTTTTTTTTAACTGGCAAACTTCAGCTCTAGAGCTAAAGTTTTTGTTTTGTAACTAGCGAACTTCAGCTCTTTTGTTTTGTAACTGTCGAACTTCAGCTCTAGAGCTAAATTTATTTAGTTCATTTGTAAAAACTTCAGCACTATTTATGTTTGTTTGGGATCTTGGTCATCTGTATTTTGTTTGTAATTATGCAACAAGAAAAGAAAATGAGAGTATGCACAAATCTAATAACTCATCATCATTCACTGATCAGTAAAGTCACCAATTTCAACAAAAATTTTGCAACTGAAACTAACGTGCCTCTAAACTAATTGGTTACATCAACAAGTAACGTAGTCTAAATTTACTATTACATAGCTTTGAAAGAAGAAAAAAGGGAATGATACACTTGACCAAAATCCTAAACTGTATGCAGCAAGAATCTACTGATCTAATATAGTTACAACTAGATTTAGTTCATTTGTATTATTTATAATTTATTTTTAAATAATATGATAAACATATTTATGTCAATCATCCCATGAACTGAAGTTCTATATCAACACCAACAGCAGCAGAAGAAAGAAGAAGAAGTAGAAGAAGAAAACGAAGGAGGAGAAGGGGGAGGAGAAAGGGGGATAAAGTTATTTAAAAAGTGAGTACAAGTTAAAAGTTAAAAAAAAAAATATAGGTTAAATGGGGCGACCAAACAGGGTGCCCCGTATAATTTTTACGTTTTTTTTCTCTGGATCTAAGCCTCTTCTTCCTCACCCATCTCCTTCACACTGCCACACCATCCTACCCCCTCATCGATTGCCCATTTGGCTAATGTTTATTAGCCAAAAAATTATATATTTGGTTGGACTTCACATATACGTGGATCCAAAATTTAAATTTTAAGAGTTCAACTATTAAGATTTTTAGTATTGAACTCATTGCACTGTTAAAACTATGAGTTCAAATCTAATACTTGTTGGAATCACTACTAGAAATCCGTAAAAAAGCGACCACGAAAAGCGACCAAAGTTGGTCGCTTATTAGCCAAAAAGCGACCAAACAGGCCTGGTCAAAATTAAGCTGGTCCCTTTACCTTAGGGACCAAATTTGGTTGCTAATTAGCGACTAACTTTGGTCTCTAAGATAAAAGGACCAAATATTCGGGGTGAAGAAATAAGTGATCAACTTTGGTCGCTTTAATATTTTAATAATATAACTTTGGTGACCAAAGTTGGTCGCAACATGTAAATTACATTTTTATTTATTTATTATTAATCAAACAAAAGCGACCAACTTTGGTCTATTAAGAAAATAATATATTTTAAAATCTGAATATTTGAGACCAAAGTTGGTCGCTTTATTATTAATTTTTTTAATATTTTTTTTAAAATAAGCGATCAAAGTTGGTCGATAACTTCAAGAATTAATTATTTTTTTAATTATAAGCGACCAACTTTGATCGCTATATTTTTAGAATTTTTTTTAAATGGAATAGCGACAAAAGTTGATCGCTTTTGGAAAATCTGGGTTTAGTGGCAACCAAGATTGGTCGCAATTGTCCAGAAAATTATTTTTTAGGTGAAAAGCGACCAAATAGCGATCAAAGTTTTGGTCGCTCGCTTTTTTGGTATATTTTTGGTAGAAACTACCTGTTTTGGCAGCTACACCACCTGCCAGCTTAACAAAAATCCTAAACAGGCATTTTATGCCAACAACAACAACAATTAAAAGCAACAAAATATAAAGTTCAATAGAACTAACACATTAAGCTAACAAAACTAAGTTAACGCTTATTACAAGCCCATTCGAAAACTTGTTCTATTGTCTAGTTTAAAGTATATAAAGTCAAGCAGTGTTCTTTCAGCATCCTCGTCCGAAAGTTGGATTGCCTCGCCCGATTCATTAAGTGGCTGACTGCGTATGAATTCCCCTACATCAGCTGTGAAGCGACCTATAAGAAAAATTATATTGAATTAGTACTTCAAAATTTATATAAAAGTAAATCAAAATACTTAATGAAAAGTAAAAAACTTACATGTATAGTCGAGGCTCGACCCTCAACCCACCTTTCTGAATCAGTCTCTTTCTTCTTCTTTACAATACGAGTTTCATTGAATGGCTCATGATCTTGCTTCATTGGCATCATACAGCTGTCTGGTGGCTTTGGTGATTATCCTCGGGATGAACTTGGATACAGTACTTGACAGGGTGTATCTTTGATCAATTGTTGTTCTCATTAGCGACAATGATGACGAGAATGCAATGGCATGTGTTTCAAATAGTGATGGTGTAGGTAGGATTTAACATTTCTAGACAAGAGGGGTTGCTCTGATGGTAAGCAACCCCCACTTCCAACCAAGAGGTTGTGAGTTCGAGTCTCCCCAAGTGCAAGGTGGGAAGTTCTTGGAGGGAAGGATGTCGGGGGTCTATTTGGAAACAGTCTCTCTACCCCAGTGTAAGTGTAAGGTCTGCGTACATACTACCCTCCCCAGACCCCACTAAGTGGGATTATACTGGGTTGTTGTTATTGTAAGTAGATAAAAGAGGTTATAGAGAAATTCTCTACTTCATTTTACAAGAGGAAAAGAAAGTTTAATTGATAGTGACAAAATTAATGGTGATGGAATATTTTCCGTCGGTCGTGGCAGTTCCCATAAAACGGGGTTCATAAGAATCTACGATGACAAAGACGAAAGAAAAATTTTATTCTCAACTTTCTTCCAAGTCTGATCCGTACAAGCTTAATGGGATTGGTGATATTTCTTCGGATTCAGACAATGATTTGACTGACAAAAGTATGGAAATGCTAATAAAAAGAATTAAAGGTAAAATGTTTTTCTTGGTATAGAAGGATGCTGAACTCTTCCAAGAAAAATGTTTTACCTGTAATTCTTTTTATTAGCATTTTTATACTTTTGTCAGTCAAATCATTGTCTGGATCCGAATAAATATCACCAATTCCATTAAGCTTTTACGGATTATACTTGGAAGAAAGTTAAGAATAAAACTTCTTTTCGTCTTTGTCATCATAGAATCTTATGATCCCCGTTTTATGGGAACTGCCATGACCGATGGAACACATTCCATCACCATCAACCTCGTCACTCTCAATTAAACTTCTTTTTCTATTGTAAACTGAAGTAGAAAATTCCTCTATAACCTCTTCTTTTATCTACTTAGGAAATGTTAAATTCCAACCTACACCATCACTATTTGATTCACATGCCATTGCCTTCTCATCATCATTGTCGCTAATGAGAAGAACAATTAAACCCCTTTCTCCTCCTCTTTCTTATCATCATTGTCCAATTCAAATTCCAATTCATTTTTCTTTATATATTAAATAACGAATAATAAAATTTACATAAATAACCGCGAAGTCTTTAACAAAACATAATATTTAATAATCCAAAAACCCTCCCAGAACCCGGTGTCACGAGTGCATGAGCAATTTCTAAGAAATAATATAAAACAACAATCGTCCGGAATACAATATTGGACAAAAATAAATACAGAAAATTGAAAGAGACTTTGCTGGTTGCGGATCTGTCACGACCCCAGTTCACCCTCCATGAACATGCCGTGATGGCACCTAGTTCCTACAACTAGGTAAGCGGAACGATGCGGAAATTTAATATAACTTGCGGAATAATTAATTAAAAACTGAACATATGTAAAATAATGACTGCATATAAGGCCGCTCGGCCTACACAACCCAAAAGAAATGCGGAAGTCTATAACTCAATCCCAAAACCCGAAAACTCACGGGCAACACATGCTAATAGAATGTAGTAGTCTGCTCTACACCAGAATGTCTAAACAACATGAAATGAAAGAAAGGAACCATCTGCTAAAGCCGGAATAGATTAGAGACTCCTGGTCTGCGAAAGTAGAAGATATACCTCAAGTCTCCACTAGAACTCTCCTCCACGAGTATGATACGCCTGGGGGGAAGTACCTGGATCTGCACATGAAAAACATGCGCAGAAGGGCATGAGTACACCACAGCGGTACTCAGTAAGTGCCAAGCCTAACCTCGATTGGGTAGTGACAAGGAAGGTCAGGGAACTACTGAGATAAAACATAATAAATAATAAGATAACTGAAACAATTCGAATAAAGTCTACAGCGAGAATCTAAACCAGATAATTAAGGAAGAACAGTAATAGAAAGCAAATGTAACAATACAAAGAATACTGCCCTAAAAAAGGAATAATAGCCGGGGATCTCTTGGTATCCTCATCATATGCAACAGGGATCTTTTGGTATCCCGAGGATCTCTTGGTATCCTCATCATATGCACCAGGGATCTCTTGGTATCTCGAGGATCTCTGGGTATCCTCATCATATACACGGGGGATCTCTTGGTATCCCAAGTATCTCTTGGTATCCTCATCATATACATTGGGGATCTCTTGGTATCCCGATATATATAAATACATGTGCCGGGGATCTCTTGGTATCCCGCACCCTCAATCCAGAATATATCAAGTACAGGAGGATCTCCCGGGAAGACGTCCCGCAGTACCAAACTAAACACACAATAACAACAACTCAAAATCTATGAGTAAATACAAAAATCCGTACAAGAAATAGTAAATTCTAGCCTAACATGCTTCACAGAGCACAAATAGTACAGTTAAAACAATTAAGCAAGTAAGTCAGCTAAACATGCTTCTCTAAGCTAGCACAGGTTTAAACCTACAGTCTAAAATGAACAAGTAAACAGGAGTCTCAATTTAAATACTTCAAGTAGAAATGGGTTTACAACAATTAGCTCAAGTACACGCTCGCCACCTCACGTACGAGGCATTCAAATATTCAAGGATCATGTCCTAAGGGGAAAGGTCCCCCACACAAGGTTAGGCAAGCCACTTACGTCGAACTGGTACAGAAATCAACCAGAAACTACGCCTTTGCCACGAGTATCCGACACCAAATGACTTAAATCTATTCAATTCAATTACATATCATAAATAATATTGCAAACAACTAATTCCACTATTAAATTTAAAGCTAGGGCGCGAAAATAGGTAAAATAACCAAAATGCCCCTCAAACTAACGCCTCGAAATCGAATAATTTTCGCATTTTCAGAACCCTCGTACTCTCACAAGTCTAACCCTATAAAAATCTCTTAAATCGGAGGTCAAATGCTTACTCAAAACCCAATAGTTTGGTCTAAGAAGTTTTACCCAAATTATCCAATTTTTTATCCTTAAATTCAATTTTTAATGATGGATTTAACTACTAAATAATGAAATATAACTAGAAGGGATCAAAGAAACGTTACCCAATAATATCCTCTTCAAAACCCTCTCAAAATCGCCCTCTCCCGAGCTCTCAATTGATTTTTCCAACTTTGTAAACTTAACCCTCGATATTTCTATTTTTCCCACAGGTATTTCCGCTTCTGCGGACAAGATGCGATCCCGCTTCTGCGGTTTTCAATTAATGGTCCGGGTTCTGCTTCTGCGGTACAAATCTCGCAGGTGCGAACCGCATCTGCGATCAAACCTTCTGCACCTGCGAAAAAGCTGAGGGGTCCAATTCTCGCTTCTGCGATGACCAATACCGCTTGTGCGGCTCCCAAGTCGCAGAAGCAAAAAGATGCCAGAAGCAGCAGAACTGCTACCTCTCAACTTCCAAAATTCTTCTGTCGACCATCCGAAACCATCTCGAGGCCCCTGGGACCTCAACCAAAAACACTAATACTACCTAATACCTTATTCAAACTTGGACCAATCTTAAAAACACCTGAAAAAACGGCGGAAACCCAAATTAATCAATGATTCAAGCCTAAGAACTTCAAATTTCCTCCAAATACACTTTCGATCAAAAACCTAACCAAAACACGTCCGAATGACCTAAAAATTTGCACACACATCCCAAATGACATCACGGAGCTACTGCAACTTCCAGAATTCCATTCCAACCCTCGGATCAAAAACTCACTATCGGACCAGAAACTTCAAAAATTCAAACTTCGGCATTTCAAACCTAAGTGAGCTACGAGCTTCCAAAATACATTCCGAACACGCTCCCAACCTCGAAATCACCTAACGAAGCTAACGGAACCATCAGATTTCCATTCCGAGGTCGTCTTCATACCATTCTAACTACGGACCATTTTTCAACACTTAAGCTCTCATTTACGGACTAAGTGTCCCAAAACTCTCCGAAACACAACACCGAACATCTCGGCAAACCAAGATAGCAGAAATGAACTTAGGGGAAGCAGTTAATGGGGAATCCGGGTGTTAATTCTTAAGACAACCAGCTGGGTCGTCACATCCTCCTACACTTAAACATTCGTTCGTCCTCGAATGAGCATAGAGAACATACCTGAAGTAGTGAAAAGATGAGGGTACTGGCTGCGCATATCCTGCTCGGTCTCCCAAGTCGCCTCCTCGGCCGACTGACCCCGCCACTGAACCTTCATTGAAGTTACGCTCTTTGATCTCAACTTTCTGACCTGCCTGTCCAATATAGCCACTGGCTCATCAATATAGGATAGATCCTTGTCCAACTGGACTGAACTAAAATCCAACACGTGCAACGGATCGCCATGATACCTCCGGAGCATCGAAACATGAAATACCGAATGAACTCCGGCCAAGCTGGGAGGTAAGGCAAGCTCATAAGCAACCTCCCCGACTCGCCTCAAGATCTCAAAAGGGGCAATAAACCTCGGACTCAGCTTTCCTTTCTTCCCAAACCTCATAACGCCTTTTATAGGCGAGACCCGAAGCAGAACCCACTCACCATCCATATATGAAACATCACGAACCTTCCTGTCCGCGTAACTCTTCTGTCTGGACTGGGCTGTACGGAGTCTATCTTGAATCACTTTAACCTTCTCTAATGCATCATGAACCATCTATGTGCCCAGTAGCCTGGCCTCACTCAGCTCAAATCAACCCACCGGAGATCTACACCTCCTACCATATAAGGACTCATACGGCACCATCTGGATGTTGGACTGAAAACTATTGTCGTAAGCAAACTCTGCCAATGGCAAGAAATGATCCCAAGACCCTCCAAACTCAATCACACATGCACAGAGCATGTCCTCCAGAATCTGAATACTGCGTTCGGACTGCCCGTCAGTCTGGGGGTAAAATGCGGTGCTCAGCTCCACCCGAGTACCTAACCCCTGCTGCGCGGCTCTCCAGAACCATGATGTAAACTGAGTACCTCTGTCTAAAATAATAGAAATAGGGATACCATACAAACGGACGATCTCCCTGATATAAATCTCTGCCAACCGCTCTGATGAGTAAGTGGTACACACAGGAATGAAATGAGCGGACTTGGTCAATCGATCCACAATGACCCAAATGGCATCAAACTTCTTCAAGGTATGGGGGAGTCCAGATACAAAATCCATGGTGATGCGCTCTCATTTCCACTCTGAAATCTCTATCTGCTGAAGCAACCCATCCGGCCGCTGGTGCTCATACTTCACCTGCTGGAATTTGAGGCATCTAGACACATAACCAACTATATCTTTCTTCATCCGCCTCCACCAATAGTGCTGCCTCAAGTCCTGATACATCTTCGTGGGCACCCGGATGGATGGAATACCGCGAACCATGGGCCTCTGCTAGAATCAACTCTCGAAGACTATCAACATTGGGCACACAAATCCGGCCCTGCATCCTCAATACCACACAAATCCGGCCCTGCATCCTCAATACCCCGTCATCTCCAATGGTCACATCTCGGGCATCCCCACGCCGAACCTTGTCCTAAAGGACAAGCAAATGAGGGTCATCATACTGCCGCTCCCTGATACGGTCAAATAGAGAAGACCGGGAAATCACATAGGCTAGAACCCGACTAGGCTCCGATAGATCCAATCTCACAAACTGACTGGCTAAGGCCTGAACATCCATCGCCATAGGCCTCTTTAAAGCTGGTAAATATGCCAAACTACCCAAACTCTCTGCCCGGCGACTCAAAGCATCCGCCACCACAATGACCTTGCCAGGGTGATACAGAATAGTGATATCATACTCCTTCAACAACTCTAACCATCTCCTCTGATGCATATTCAGGTCTTTCTGCTTGAGTAAATGATGCAAACTCCGATGGTCAGTATAGATCTCACAAGGCACTCCGTACAAATAGTGACGCCAGATCTTCAGGGCATGAACAATGGCAGCTAACTCAAGGTCGTGGATAGGGTAATTCTTTTCATGTATCTTCAACTGTCTGGATGGGTAGGCAATCACCCTAACGTCCTGCATCAACACTGCTCCAAGGCCAACTCTCGAGGCATCACAATAGACAGTATACGACCCCGAACCGGTAGGCAACATCAAGATAGGGGCTGTAGTCAAAGCTGTCTTAAGCTTTTGAAAGCTCGCCTCACACTCCTCTGTCCACTGAAAAGGGGCACCCTTCTAGGTCAATCTAGTCATAGGGGCTGCAATCGAAGAAAATCCCTCTACGAAGCGACGGTAGTAGCCCGCCATACCAAGGAAACTATGAATCTCTGTAGCTGAGGAAGGCCTGGGCCAACTCTGTACAGCCTCTATCTTCCTCGGATCCACCCGAATACCCTCACTCGAAATCACATGGCCTAAGAATGCCACAGAACTCAGCCAAAACTTACATTTTGAGAACTTTGCATATAACTTCTTTTCCCTCAAGGTCTGAAGCATGGTCCTCAAGTGCTGCTCATGATCTTCCCGACTCTGGGAATATACCAGTATATCATCAATAAAAATAATAACAAAGGAGTCAAGATATCTCCTGAATACATTGTGCATCAAATGCATGAAAGCCGTTGGGGCATTGGTCAGCCCAAATGACATAACAAGGAAATCGTAATGACCATACCAAGTCCTGAAGGCAGTCTTCGGGATATCTGGCTCCTGAATCTTCAACTGATGGTACCCTGAGCGCAAATCAATCTTAGAAAACACCTGTGCGCCCTGAAGCTGGTTAAACAAATCATCAATACGAGGCAAGGGATAACGGTTCTTCACTGTAACCTTGTTCAACTGGCGATAATCAATACACATATGCATAGAACCAACCTTCTTCTTCACAAACAAGACAGGAGCACCCCATAGTAAAACACTGGGTTGAATAAAACCCTTACCGAGCAATTCCTGCAACTGATCCTTCAACTAAGGAGGAGCCATGCGATATGGAGGAATGGATATGGGCTGAGTGACCGGCAACAGATCAATGCCAAAATCAATATCTCTATCGGTGGCATGCCCGGAAGATCAGCTGAAAATACATCGGGATAATCCCGCACCATTAGAACTGAATCAACAGAAGGGGTATCAATACTGACATCTCTCACATAAGCTAAATACGCGGCACACCCCTTCTCAACCATATGTTGAGCTTTAAGAAAAGAGATAACTCTACTGGGAGTGTGATCTAAAGTACCACTCCACTCAATATGCGGAATACCTGGCATAGCTAGCGTCACGGTCTTGGCGTGACAATCAAGAATAGCATGATAGGGCGACAACCAGTCCATGCCCAGAAAAATATCAAAGTCAACCATACCGAGTAACAATAAATCCGCTCTGGTCTCAAAACTACGAATAGTAACCAAACATGACCGATGAATGCGGTCCACAGCAAGGGAATCTCCCACAGGAGTAGAAACATAAACGGGGGCACTCAAAGAATCCCGAGGCACGCCCAGATGCGGAGCAAAATAAGAAGACACATAATAATAAGTAGAGCCTGGATTGAATAGAACCGATGCCTCTCTGTGACAAACTAGTACCTGTGATGACAAAATCAGAGGCAACAGCCTCGGTACGAGCAGGAATAGCATAATATCTGGCCTGGCCTCTCTCTCGAGAACAACCTCTACCTCCCTGACCTCCGCCCCCAGCAACCTGGGCAGACGGGGTAGCAGCAGGAGCTGTGATCATAGCCTGAGAACTCTGAGGAGTACGCTGTGGCTGAGCGATCTGTGGAGGTGCACTCCTCCCAAGTCTAGGGCAATCCCTCACCACATGACGGGTGTCACCACACTCAAAACAAGATCTGGGAGGACGTGGTGGCTGTGACGGGCTAGGGCCAGGTCTGCTAGACTGATCTCTGAAAGCACCCTGCACAGGAGGCGCGCTGGAAACTAGAGGTGCATAGTAAGGCTCCTGAGGTATAGGCAGAGCCGGAGCACTGCTGGCTATTGGAAGAGCTAAATGAATGGGGCAACCCACAAAAACCCTACCATGTCGACCTGCTGCTGGGGTACGGGCACCAGAGTAGTGGCCCGACTCTCGAGACCTCTTGGCCTCTCTCTCCCCCCTCTCTCTGGCGAGCATACCCTCGATCCACCTAGCAATGCTCACTACCTGCTAATAAGGAATGTCCATCTCCAACTCTCGAGCCATTCTAGATCTGATGGGTGGGATAATACCCTCAATGAACCGGCAAACTCTCTCCCGAACTGTAGCAACCAAAGCCGGTGCATGCCTGGCCAACCTGGTATAACGTATAGTATACTCCGAAACTATCATAGCACCCTAGTGCAAATGCTCAAACTCTGCGCGCCATGCATCCCTGAGACTCTGCGGGACAAACTCTCTCATAAATATCTCCGAGAACTAGGTCTAAGTCAGTGAAGCAGTCTCGACTGAACTGTCTATCTCATAAGTGCGCCACCAATCATAGGCGGCTCCCCGAAGCTGAAAAGCAGTGAAAGAAACCCCACTGGACTCCACTATGCCCATGGTACGAAGAATACGATGAAACTCCTCCAAAAATCCCAAGGCATCATCTGATGCTAGTCCATTGAACACTGGGGGATCATATTTCTTAAACCTCTCAAGTCTCCGCTGCTTGTCCTCTGTAGCAGCTGACCCATCCTCGGGCTGAACTGGAGCTGCAGGCGGTGCGGGAATAATCTCGGAAGCCTGCTCAACCTGCACTCGCTTCTCAGGAGTGTGGATGGCGGGAGTCTGTACTCCTCCCCCGGCCTGGGATGTGGCTGCAGCAAGGGGAAGCAACCCTGCTTGAACTAAGGTAGTGTACATGCTCCTAAACTGAGCCAAAGTCTCCTGGAGTGCTGGAGTAGTAGTGGCAGTAGTAGGTGTGCCAGGTGCCTGGGATTCGACTGGATCTGCTGGTGGTGCCTCGGCGGCAGCTCGCGCAGGTGCTCTGGCTGTACCACGTGCGCATCCTCGACCTCTACCCCGGCCCTGGCCTATGACGGCTGCAGTAGGAGGCGCGGGTGCCTGGTCAACTCGCGTAGCACGTGTCCTCACCATCTATGAGAGAATAGAAGTCAGAAGTTTAGAATTGATGTCAAAAATATCGCACGACAAGGAATTCAAATGAAATGAAGATTTTTCCTAAACAGTTATATAGCCTCTCGTAGAAAAATACAGACGTCTCTGTACCGATCAGCGAGACTCTAATAAACCGGCTTGTGTTCCGTGAATCCTATGAACCTAGAGCTCTGATACCAACTTGTCACGACCCCAGTTCACCCTCGATGAACATGTCGTGATGGCACCTAGTTCCTACAACTAGGTAAGCCTAACAATGCGAAAATTTAATATAACTTGCAGAATAATTAATTAAAAACTAAACATATGTAAACTAATGACTGCATATAAGGTCGCTCGACCTATACAACCCAAAAGAAATGCGAAAGTCTACAACTCAATCCCAAAACCCGAAAACTCACGCGCAACACAGGCTAATAGAATGTAGTAGTCTGCTCTACACCAGAATGTCTAAACAACATGAAAGGAAAGAAAGGAACTATTTGCTAAAGTCGGAATAGATTAGAGACTCCTGGTCTGCGAACGTAGCAGATATACCTCAAGTCTCCACTAGAACTCTCCTCCACTAGTATGATACGCCTAGAGGAAGTACCTAGATCTGTCATGAAAAACATGCGCAGAAGGGCATAGGTACACCACAACGGTACTCAGTAAGTGTCAAGCCTAACCTTGGTTGGGTAGTGACAGGTCAAGGCCCTAATGAGATAAAGCATAATAAATAATAAGATAACTGAAAAAGTTCGAATAAAGTCTACAGCGAGAATCTAAACCAGATAATTAAGGAAGAACAGTAATAGAAAGCGAAGGTAATAATACAAGGAATACTACCCTCAACAAAGAATAATAGCCGGGGATCTCTTGGTATCCCGAGGATCTCTTGGTATACTCATCATATGCATCTCTTGGTATCCCGAGGATCTCTGGGTATCCTCATCATATACACGAGGGATCTCTTGATATCCCGAGGATCTCTTGGTATCCTCATCATATGCACCAGGGATCTCTTGGTATCCCGAGGATCTCTGGGTATCCTCATCATATACACGGGGGATCTCTTGGTATCCCGAGGATTTCTTGGTATCCTCATCATATACACTGGGGATCTCTTGGTATCTCGATATATATAAATACATGTACCGGGGATCTCTTGGTATCCCGCTCCCTCAATCCAGAATATATGAAGTACAGGGGGATATCCCGGAAAGCCGTCCTGTAGTCCCAAACTAAAAACGCAACATCAACAGCTCATAATCTCATAGTAAATACAAAAATCCGTACGAGAAATAGTAAGTTCTAGCCTAACATGCTTCACAGAGTACAAATAGTATAGTTAAAACAATTAAGCAAGTAAGTCAGTTAAACATGCTTCTCTAAGCTAGCACATGTTTAAACTTATAGTCGAAAATAAACAAGTAAACAGGAGTCTCAATTTAAATACTTCAAGTAGAAATGGGTTTACAACAATTAGCTCAAGTACGTGCTCGTCACCTCACGTACGAGACATCCAAATATTCAAGGATCATGTCCTAAGGGGAAAGGTCCCCCACACAAGGTTAGGCAAGCCACTTACCTCGAAGCGGTACAGAAATCAACCAGAAACCACACCTTTGCCACAAGTATCCGACTCCAAATGGCCCAAATCTATTCAATTCAATTACAAATCATAAATAATATTGCAAACAACAGATTCCACTATTAAATTTAAATCTAGGACGCAAAAATAGGTAAAATAACCAAAATGCCCCATTAGGCCAATGCCTCAGAATCGAATAATTTTTACATTTTTAGAACCCTCGTACTCTCACGAGTCCAACCATATAAAAATCTCCCAAATCGGAGGTCAAATGCTCACTCAAAATCCAATAGTTTGGTCTTAGAAGTTTTACCCAAATTATCCAATTTTTTATCCTTCAATTCAATTTTTAATGATGGATTTAAATACTAAATGATGAAATATAACTAAAAGGAATCAAAGAAACGTTGCTCAATAATCTCCTCTTCAAAACCCTCTCAAAATCGCCCTCTCCCGAGCCCTCAATTGATTTTTCCAACTTTTTAAACTTAACCCTCGATATTTCTATTTTTCCCACAGGTATTTCCGCTTCTGCGGACAAGATGCGGTCCCGCTTATGCGGAGAAGCAACTGCTTCTGCAGTTTTCAATTAATGGGTCAGGTTCCGCTTCTGCGATACAAATCTCGCAGGTGCGAACCGCATCTGCGGTCAAACCTTCCGCACCTGCAGAAATGCTGTAGGGTTTAATTTTCGCTTCTGCAATGACTAATGCCGCTTCTGCGGTTCCCAAGCCCCAGAAGCAAAAATATACCAGAAGCAGCAGAACTGCTACCTCTCAACTTCCAAAATTCTTCCGTCGACTATCTGAAACCATCCTGAGGCCCCCGGGACCTCAACCAAAAATACCAATACCACCTAATACCTTATTCAAACTTGCACTAATCTTAAAAACACCTGAAACAATGCCGGAAACCCAAATTAATCAATGATTCAAGCCTAAGAAATTCAAATTTCCTCCAAATACACTTTCGATCAAAAACCTAACCAAAACACGTCTAAATGACCTAAAAATTTGCACACACACCCCAAATGGCATGACGGAGCTACTGCAACTTCCGTAATTTCATTCCGACCCTCGAATCAAAAACTCATTATCGGACCAGAAACTTAAAAAATTCAAACTTCGGCATTTCAAGCCTAAATGAGCTACGAGCTTCCAAAATACATTCCGAACACGCTCCCAACCCCGAAATCACCTAACGGAGCTAACGGAACCATCAGATTTCCATTTCGAGGTCGTCTTCACACCATTCCGACTACAGACTATTTTCAACACTTAAGCTCTCATTTACGGACTAAGTATCTCAAAACTCTCCGAAACTCAACACCGAATATCCCGGCAAACCAAGATAGCAGAAATGAACTTAGAGGAAGCACTTAATGGAGAATCGGGGCATTAATTCTTAAGACGACCGGCCGGGTCGTCACAGGATCACCTCGAGAAGTGCAGCTCACCTAAGTCTCCGTGTCATCCGTGCTGCTACACCCTGTAGGCCACTAGAGATGCATATGCCTGTGCAATAAAAATACACAAAAGTGTAGTATGAGTACAAAAACAACATTTACCCAATGAGTATCCCGTCTAATCTAGAAGAAGTAGAGACGAGATGGCGACTTCGACACTTAATAATGGTCCAATGATGATATATCCATAATATATTAAATCGTAAATTTTTATAAGCATGATTATAATTTAATGGGTTGAAGCAAATAAATAATTCTTTCTTTTATAGGAAATCATTCTTTTTCATCATTTATACATATATTTTTAAGCCAGAGAGAGGCAGCAACAACTTCAATAAGTTTCAGGGCAAGCAATACAAGCATGCGCAAATCATGCCGAGGTCGACGGCCCGCTCCAACAGAAATATAAACTGTGCACTGTCGAGGGTCGAACGGCGCGAACCATAGATGCATCTATTTAATCTATCGAGGCGTTCGGCCTGCTCCAAAATTAAACATACACAGACAGTCAATCAAGAGTCCACACGGAGCAATTATCCAAAGAAAGTAAATCCTCTTTTAACCATTTAAGAAAAATGAAGTTTAATCCTTTTAGAAATTTATTTACTAATTCAATATGATTTAAGCAATTCAAGCTGTAAATAAGTTCACAAATAATCCAAGTATAACATGTTCTTGGATCCTAAACTACCCGGACAATAGCATAATAGTAGCTACGCACGGACTCTCGTCACATCGTGCGCACGTAGCCCCCACAAATAGGAGCACATAACCAATTATTTTGGCTAATCTCAATAAAACCTTTGACCAAGCAAATCTGACCAGTCAAGTCAATATTTTGACTAATTTAGCGACCAAGTAGCGACCAACCTTGGTCGCTAATGTATTTAAAATTATTATTTATTATTTTCACTGATTTAGCGACCAACTTTGATCGTTTTTCTTGATATACCAACTTTGATCGCCAAAATTTGGTCGCTTTTTACAGGAATTCTAGTAGTGAATTGTAGTAAAGTTTTACAGATCCATACTCCGTATCGGAATTGTTACGGGTTCGTTAAATTCTTATAGCGGAAAGGCTACATCCTCCTCTGAGTAGCATATGTTACTACATTCATTTGAGCAGGATACTGAATAATTTTATGTACGTTATTCCACAAGTCCTATGATCACTAAAATTGAATTTACAGTATTACCCACCGATGAAAAAGGTGGATTGATGGATAAGAAAATTGAAAATAACAAGAAAAGTTGACATTATCTAAACAAATTAAACAACTTTCGGTTGGTACAAAATATGAATACACAAAAATTCAACTGGAAAAAAATGACACTACTTAATTTAAACTAGACAAGTTAACGTGTTGGTCTTTCACAATCTTGTGATCACCTTAATAAATACACGTTTATGAATAGTTTATTAATTGGCCAATCAACTTAAGTCTACATGAACAATTAATTAGACTCTGTCATGTTTAATTTGTTAATTAGTAGTTATAATATGAACTATTCTTTCTTTTCTGCCGAGTCCCATTTGTCATCAATGGAAGAAAAGATGATGTCCATACTATTATTGCTGCTACTCCCAGAATAATTAAACATGGCGTCCGCCATATCCACCACCGGCAACTGATAGTCAACTTCCCTCCCATATCTACCACCGGAGGGCCCCGCGCCGCCGCCGTCCCTGCTCACCACATTGCATATACTAGCTAGTGAACCACCAGTACTGTGCCCAAAATCCCTGTAAAAATGCGGATTTATACTTTAAGGATAGGTTTAATTGAACTCATTATTTTCAACATTACCATACACACATCTATATTGTGAAAAATCAGTAAAAACAGCAAAACAAATCAAGTTTTGATCCAAAAATAAAATAAAAACCTTGAACCATTTTATTTAATAGCATATTTGGTGAAGCTTTTATTAAGTCAAAACTGCTTATGTTATAGAATAATTGAAGTATTTGGCCAAGCTTTTAATAAAAAATAAAGGCTTTTGAATAGTAGCATAAGTACTTGTTTTTTTGAAGTTGAAGAAAGTAGCTTTTCCTTATCATTTTTTGGAACTTTGGTCCAATTAGTTTTTTGCTATCTTAATTTTGGCAAAAATACTTTTCAAATTGATTCTTCAAAAGTATTTTTTTCAAGAAATACGTCTGAAAAAACTACATTTAAAATAAGTAGATCATGGAAACTTGGCCAAACATTATAAATAATTAATCATGGATACACCTCTATCTACATACCTTTGTATGTCAAATGGAATAGTGCTTGTGCCTTGATCTCTTTGTGGCTTAATATCCATGGAGAGCCAATGCGCGCTTAAGGAGGCTGAAGTTGGTGGCGGCAACGGCAGAGGTGGTGGAAGGATTGTGGTGGTTTGATGAGTTATCTCTGCCACTGACGGAGGAGGCACGGTGGGAGCTGTGGCGGACATATAGCAAGTGTGTTGAGATCTGTATGTTACTTCAAATACGTAAGGATCATTGTCAAGGCGCTGAACTTGCTTTTTGGCTGGACAATTGTATAGCTTTTGGTGGGTGCATCTATAATAAGCCCTAAAATCATCAAAATTACATAGTTAATGGATTTAAATATCTACTAGTAAACATTGGTGCATGGTGTACTTTGGCACCAAAGTTAAACTCATAGTCAACTTACAAATGTTCTTAAATAAAATCATTGAATAACTTTGTATCTTACAGCTTGTGTGGATGATTGTTACCTATTGTGTTGTATCGTATTGTTACTAGCTTAAAATATAATCTTTTTTTTTTAATTTTTTTAAAATTTTATTGTATCGTACTGTTAAATTCGCCATTACGTTATGACAAAAAATATCACCTTATGTAACGACGGATTTGGTGTGATCACGTCGTTAGCTTATTTTTTTCCTCTTATCTTGCGCTTCTTTATTATTCAATAATCCTATTTATCCTTTATTTTACCTTTTTATATAATAATTCTACCTCGTATCTTAACTTTATCTTTGAAATATTATAAGTGTATTCTTTATATTACTGGTATATTATGAAACGACGATAAATAATGATCCAATCTATCCAAATATGTATTCATCAAAACAACACAATACGGTACAATACATTATGAAACCATATCTATCCAAACAAGCTGTTAAATATAGTAGTTTTTATACCTAGGGGCTAGGGGAAGAAACGAGCATAGAAAAAAAAAATACTCAATTATAAAAATAATAACTAGAGGATTTAACAGTACTTAGATGCATATCATTCTAGAATTCCTGAAAAGTCATTGTTGTAAAAATATTGGATGATTTTGGAGAATAGAAGGTTTAGCTTGAGCTGCGTCAAAGACACTGTCCTTAAGGATATTTTGCCTACATCGTAATGAATAAAATTAGACGCATCCCCCAGGAGTCAACAAACTCTTCTAGTATAAACTAGGAGCAGAAATAACAAAAATTGAATTAAAAAAACCCAGCACAAAAGAAAAGAAAAGAAAAGTTTTAATTTTGTTCACTCTACTACCCAAAGTAACACATAGGAAAATATATATATAATCCAAAGATTTTAACTTTGATTGTAAGCAACGTTTTAAAAATTATTAAATGTCATTCAAAGGCTATTGAAATGGCTGTTATAAATTAACGCTATTACGGCTAATAAAAAGTTAGTTATAATATTATAATAATGGCTATTAATCATGGATAGTAAATGATAATGAATATGTTATATTTTATTTTTGAGATATAAGAATTATCTTCTAACAATCCCCCACATATCTAAAAATAATTCTAATAAATATAACAAAATAAGAAGTTTCGCTGGGTTTTCACAAATGAGCATAATGCATCGAATCTGGTGTTTCTTGAATTATGACCTAGATAAAATAAGATTAAACTTATCAAACAATTGGTGAAGTTTAGAACTTCTATGAACCAAGAATTCTTTTATAAGTTTAGTGCCTTATCTATCACATTATACCGCGCACACTTTGTTGTTATCGCGGTTTTGCGCTAATAGGCCATGCGCGCGCCTGATTTTCATGAGTGCTCTAGAAATTTTGCCACAAATTTCATAGGGGCGGCTCCACTCCACACTCATATAGGTCCATCCATCAAGTGTATTTTGCAATGCAATACACCACGTACAAAAGGCTATATGGATTATTGGATTAAGAGTTTAATAACTCAACTTCACATTCTTTGTAGTCTTGCACTATGTACACATACACCATAGGAAGAGACATAATTTAATAATGCACACTTTATCAACTAATGACTTGTTATTACCCATATGAACCTACTTCAGGGGATCTGCAATCACATAGGTTGGGTTACCATAATTGTCGATACATCTCAAATTGGCAAAAGTCTCAACCCCTCGATGTTTTACTTATGAGTCAAAAGATCGACCAAATCCTCTTTTGACTACACATAATATGTATAAAAATTTCGTTCTAAGCAATTGTTTTATCACAGTATGTCTCAAGACAATGTGTTTATTCTTCCCTTTGAAAATTTTATTTTCTTACAGTGACTATTATGCCTTGGCAATCACAATTCTTCGACATAAATATTGTCGACTTTATTCCTAGTGGAATATTCACCAGGAGGTTGCTTAATCAACCTCATCGCCAAACAATTCCAATATCATGACATCCCATCAAAAGGTGATCACACAATCATCAGTGAGTTTTTCACATCTGAATCAGAGATTCAATATCATCACTGTATTCTTCTAATACAGTGGAAAATCAACACATGGAATACTAACTCATAGTATTTCTCAAGACATAAAATCATCTCAAATGAAATGGAACTTGACTTATGTACAAGTACCTTTTGAAACATCTTTCAACACATAAGAATTTATTTTCTTTCTTAATCTTCCATAGTCAAGTACCAAAGTAAAATTTTCTAAATATAGAAACAACTTTAACTTCTAGAAACAACTTTAACTTCTACACAAATATCTTAAATAAGAAATAGGTCATAATTCAATAATTTCTTCACCCAAATATTTAAAAAACCCAAAGTAAAATACCGTGACCCCCACATTTTCCAAACTTTTAAGATAGGGGTAATATTTTTCATAATTTATAAGAAGTATTACCAACTTCTCATATATAAGACATTTCATCTTATAAATAACAACATATAGTTTCACTCAAACAATTATGTATAGCTACTGATATTATGTCATCATAAAAACGTATTTTAAGTAAGTACAAGTACTAACATTTTCGATATTTATTTTAAAATTAGTAAGAAACATTAACAGATTACAATACTCATTGCCCATAAAAACATTATTTTTATTTGATGCAACCTCATCATGCTAAAAAAATTTCACTCTAAATTTTTTCTAACAATTCTACAGTAATCAAATTTGCCCGAGTATTAGAGTCTCGAATTCTCTTCTACATTGAGAGATGTATAATGGCTTAGTGTGCCCCACAAAACAACTAATTTTTTCAATAAAATTTGATCTCAAATAAATAACTCATAGTTATATGAAGAAAAACCAGCTCAACATTCACCCAAATGATGAAGAGATAACCAAAGTTTATTTTTAGTAAAGTACTTTCACCAAAATGCAATATACTTTGACACTCCAATATATATACTGTCTCCACAAGAATCACAAATTTTTTAAGGCTTTTCCATATTAACATTAAAAAATAATATTTCAGCGAGGCAAGGACGGAAAAAGCAATCGGTTATAATATACATATATAAGTTCTTTTAGATATATGTATAATAATTATTTTGATAAAGTCAAATTTAAAGTCACTCAATAGTTCACTTAAGATCTCTAGCAACATAAGTAAACCGTAAAATATTGATGCATTAGAAAATCAAGTTTTGCCACTGCTCAAAACAAATATGTAACATATTGCCTCTTTAAAATTTTATGAGAGGAAAGTCAAAATATTCAAGATAAAGAGAACTACAATAGTATCTCTTATAAGAGTAAAAATAATAACGTGCATTTTCTTTTACAATACAAAATGCACATACATAATAACACACTACAAATCCATTATAGCAAATAACGCACAACCCGAAATACTAATAAAATTAGAAGGAGATTATATATATCATCTTAAGGCCAAAGTTATCTGCCAATTATATTCTCACGAGAATAAGCATGAAAGAATAAATGTTGAGGAGGTATTAGTTCAATAATGCATACCTAACACATAGATATAATGTTACGCAAGAACCTATCAAGTAGAAAACATTGCTGTATGTCTTTAAAGTCCATCAGAATTCCATAAGTAGCATTCTCCATAAGAACAAAGTAAAAATATCCTTAAGATTGTTGTAAAAATATTGGATGACTATAGAGAATAGAAGGTTTAGCTTGAGGTATGTCAAAGACATTGTCCTTAAGGATAATTCGCCTACACCGTAATGAATAAAATTAGGC
The DNA here is from genome assembly GCA_026770625.1 of Nicotiana glauca. Lineage (NCBI taxonomy): Eukaryota > Viridiplantae > Streptophyta > Magnoliopsida > Solanales > Solanaceae > Nicotiana > Nicotiana glauca. The sequence continues at coordinate 161,397 of MU779270.1, read as the reverse complement.
GTATCCCTCAGGATTCAACAAGCTCTTCTAGTATAAACTAGGAGCAGAAACAACAAAAATTGAATAAAAGAAAACCCAGTACAAAAGAAAAGGGAAAAAAGTTTTAACTTAGTTCACTCTACTACCCAAAGTAACACATAGGAAAATATATATATATATATATATATATATATATATATATATATATATATATATATATATATATATATATATATATATAAAATCCAAAGATTTTAACTTTAGATTGTAAGTATCGTTTTAAAAATTATTAAATGTCATTCAAAGGCTATTGAAATGGCTGTTACAAATTAAAGCCATTAAGGCTAATAAAAAGTTAGTTATAATATTATAATAATGACTATTAAATGTGGATAGTAAATGATAATGAATATGTTATATTTTATTTTTGAGATATAAGAATTATCTTCTAAGGGTCAAAATATCCCAGTGACTCCAAAAAAGTAGTTGTATGTGGAACAATATTGGTCAACTGTCAAATATCCAATAGGTATTTTGTTTACTAAATATAGGAAAAGTCGCTGAGAGAAAGGTCTATAAGTTCAAACTGATTAGAGTAGAATAGTACTACGTAGTATCTTTTTTGTTCCTTATCTGGCTTTAAAGAGAGAGTAATCAAGACTAGTTCTCTATATATGAGGAATCCGATTTCCTACTTCTAATCCCGTTAGTCAAAGTTACGTTGTTCAAATTGACTGTTTCTAGCTTGAATTTCTACTTCAATTCAATGGTCTTGTACTCGGTGAAATAAAAATGGATGTAGTTATAAGGTTTGACCCCTTCAAATATTACGGAAGCAGACAGTTTGGTCGTTAGATTTTCAAGTATATTTGCTCACATACTAATTATAATTGAAAAGTTAAAGAATAAGAAAAAGAAACACATACTAATGTATATTACTAGCTGCAAATTGTAAATTAAAGTATGAAAATTATTTAATAACTTTACCTTGGGAACCTAGAACCAAGGATCTCTTTCTGACCATATTTTCTCCAAGTATAACCATCCTCAGGTGGAAGTTCAAGATTTCCCATTCTAGGAGCAGCCACCCTCACTGTTCTTGTGTCTGTATCACCCGTTCTGCACGTTCATCAAAAATCCGAGAATAAAACTATACACCTAGCCCAGGGGCGGATGTAGTGTTCAATTGAACCCATAACTTTTAACGCAGAATAAAAATTTATGTGTAAAACATTGGTAAAATTATATAAATAGTGCATATAAAATCATAACTTTAAACATATAATTCGTTTAATACTGAAAACCTTAATTAAAAGCTGAACCCATAAAATTTAATTTCTGGATCCATCTCTGCACCTAGCCACTTATATGAATATGCCATAACTAGAAAATATTATCCTGAGATTATATTACCCAAACTAAATAGTAATGGGATTATTTTGAAGATATATTTTTATTGGGAGATATTATTGGATTAAAAATGGGATATAAGGAAATATAATCATAGGTATCACCCGTTCTGCACATTCATCAAATTTGCAAACAAAAAACTACTTAGCTACTTAGAATTAATTATAGGCAGTATAAACAAATGTGACATAATATGTATAAAACGTTTGCTCTAGTTAGACATTGATTAAAATTAGAGCATGCAGAAAAAATATTTATTTGCATTATCGGGTCCATTTCTTTTCGAAGTCAACACATGATTTTGCTTTATTACTACGTGCACGGTGTAGAAACTTTTACATGATTAATTTCTATGGATCTCAATAAAAATCTAATGAATCTCATTTTGACCTGGTATATTTGTTGCAAAGTACTGCCACTTAACACGTTTAAAGAGATGCTTAATTAACATAAACCTGATTTAGCATTTCACGTTGCATGGGAAACGGATTCTTATATATGGAATAAAATTTCTTATCTAATAGTAGTATTACTCCCTCCGTTTCAATTTATGTGAACCCATTTGACTGGGCACAGAGTTTAAGAAAAGAGAAAAGACTTTTGAACTTGTGGTGTAAAATGAAGCACATATATTTTGTGTGGCTATAAATCATTGCATAAAGGTAAATTGTTTTCGAATAGGGAAAGAGGTCATTCTTTTTGGCACGGATTAAAAAGGAAATAGGTTCACGTAAATTAAAATGGAGGGAGTATTATTTAGCGTAAGCAGTTTCCACAAAAAGGTAGGCTTTCTGACTTGTAATAGGAGTGCTATGAGACTGATCTCAATTAAACGCATTTCAATACCGAACACAAAACTCCAAAGTTATAAAAAAAACTACATTTATTAAAATGCTGGGAGAGAAGGTCACGTGAAGTCCAATAATGTGGTAGTTTTTCTCCCTGAGCTTGTGGTGATTCTTTTCAAAATGATTAACAAATCCTGAAACCAATACCCTTGTCGCACCATGGTATTGTGAATATATCACTCATATAAAATTTATCAATTTT